>VXBL01002741.1:111795-161366 GCA_013400195.1 Aramus guarauna | reverse complement strand
TACTTTTTTGCAAATCAACTGTGATACCTCTTGATGGATTTTAAGGTATGCGTAGATGTCTTGGCACAATAGATTTTTCCTTTTCTCCTTGTCATCACAAGAATCGGTTGTTCACTGGGTGGGTGGATTTTTCATTAACAAATTTCAAAACACCTAATACTTTGCTTAATTACAGAGCCACTTTTTTTTCAGCTTCCTCATCAGAAGATAGATGTAACTAACTATAACACGCAGATCGAATTCTGGGTATTTCAGCCAACTTATGCTGTTCAAGGACTATTGTGAGCTTCTGAGTGGTTTTGTTGCATTAATTTTTCATGAACAGATACAGCAGTAAAGATTATCGGCTAGTTTACTGTTAATGGATAATGATCATGAAAGATCACATTAAAAGCTGCTTTGTAATTTAAAGAGACATTCCTCCAGCTGATTCTCTCTTTTCCATTACTTGCAACATTCACAATTGCAGCTTTGGATTCGTGTTTTCACATGCCTTAGCCCTGTTCTTATCTACATGGGCCAACCCTGAATTGCTTCCTTTTTTGTTTTGTGCTTTTGTTTTGGCAGATCAATAGGGAGCTCACGGGGCAGCTGCACGAACGCTTGTGCCAGCACCAGGGACCAGTTGGGGTAGAGACGGCAAGAGGCAGACGAGGACGGCAGGAGGAGGGACTGCCTTTTTTCGTTGTAAGCACTGGATGAAGATGTATGTGAAACTTCAGCTTTAAACCAATTATGCCTCAGCAATTCACCTGCAGGAATAGAGTTAATGATCTCCCATTGTTTTCCTGTCCTGCCTTCTGCTATTGTCTGTGCTACGATCCAAAGGAGCACCGGGTTTAGCTATAATTGCATTTCTATAATAATTGCAGCTGCAGATGCAAAGTATTCCACTTGAAGTGACATTCTTCAGTGTGAAACACGATGTCCATTGCTAGCGTAGTTAACTATAGGTGAAATCCAACTTTGCATTTTTTAGGTAAAGCAAAGTTTTCTTGTACGCTTTTGTTCTCTGAGAGAAACATGAAACAAAAATATGTCTTTTAAATAGCCAGCCCCGCACTTCCTGACTGACCCAGTATGAACCACTGCTGCTCTGCACACATTATTTCCCGTCTTTGAAAATAAATAAATAAATAGCCACAATACCTTGCTTTCCCATTGACCTTATCTCTCACCTTCTGGGGGTAGCAAGCTGCTCTTCACAAGAAGGTAAGCTAAAGACCAAGCAAAGCATCTGCATGATGCATGGTGAGAAGGGGTTGAGACATCCACTTCTCCAGCCCTGGTCTTTTCTGATTCTGTTGACTGGTCTCCTCCCTGACATCAAAGCACCTCACTGATCTCTGCCGTAGGGGGAGGCTGAAAACATTTTGTTTTCCTCTTTCTATAGTAGCAAGGATTTTCTTTTGCTGCTGTTTTAGTTTGGCTATTTTCTTGGCAAAATATATCCTAGACTGCTGTGGCAAAGCCAGGTGCCAATGTCTAGCTATTGTTAGACTCCTGAAACCATCCAAAAATGACTTTAGCTCTTCTCCTTGCTTTGCAACTGAGGCTTTCCTTCAACTGGAGTAGCCAAGGTCTCCTCGTCCCAATGAAGACTTCTGCCATCAAGTCAGCAGCTCTGCATGTTACCTCCATCTGTGCTGCCAGACCAGTGGAAGCTGGTGCCTGTCACCTACAGGGAGCAGGTTTTTCTTATTTTTCTTTAGAGGTCCTATAAGGAACCACCTCTCCAGTTATGTTTCTGCACTATTTATTTTTTTTTTTTTAGTCTTGTATGTTTTCTTTTTGGTCAAACGGTGTCATGTTTTGCTTTGTTTTCATAAAATATTTTGAAAAATGAACTCTGTCTTGCCATATTTGAACACCGGTTTGATATAAATATTTGGATTTTGTTTTAATGTTAAAAATCATATTTATTTATAAATAGATTTATCTATAGATGTATTTATAAATTATAATTATTATTTGAGTATAAATCAATAGAAAACTGGTATTATTCAGCTTCAACATTTTTATTATCAGTGTAAACTACCAGTTGTTGACAAAGGGAACCTTCTTTTAATCTATTTCCCTCTGGGGTAATAATCCAGGAGTTGCCTTCTGGTCTAACTTTTAAATCCTTGGTTCCACATGTAAGCTAGTTTTGTCCTAACAGCACATGGCTGAACAGAGGCTGCATATATATAAATTTATATATATGTTAGAAATGCATATCTTGAAACAGAAATGAATGCTTTCAATTCTCATGGGGTTTTTGGGTTTGTTTTTTTTTAAGGATTAGAGTTTTTAAACATTTTCCTTTAAAGCCCAACTGCTGGAATCAGCACAGTCCACGAGACTCATAGTGTTTGTTAAAAAAGTAAATTATGACCTCCCTTGGTTACAGAAAAAAACTTAAAAACAGGAAGAGAGGGCATCCCAAAGGTTTAGAAACCAGAAAGCAACCAATTCAAAATTTGCCTAAGACAAATCAGAAACTGTAACAATTGTTGTGCTGAGCTCAGGTGGGGGCATTATGAGGGTATTACTGCATTATTAATGTGTGATGCAAGTGACACAGCATGAAAAGAGCTCAGCCCAAGACGATGGTAGAAGAGGAGAGAGTCTTACTGGTTGGAAGTGACATATTTCAGAATTAGTGTTCCACTTTCTTTCTTATGACTTCCTTTTTTTTTTATTTTTTTTTTTCCTGTTAGCAACAGCCATAACAAAATCTGTCCTTGTGAAGGAGTGTGCCATGAAAGGTGATAGCTTTTTAAAAAAAAATTTAAATTAGCCAAAAGGCCCAGGCTGCTGAAAACTTGATTAGATATTTTGTACGCTTAAGGGGATCTTAACAGTGTGCTTTTACCCAGGTGGAATCAGAGTACAAAGAGGAAGAAACCTCCGTTTGACACTGACTCGCTAATCTCAGCAGTATATCATTCATTATTCTGCACAGGATTAAAGGTAAGCTCTGTATTGCCGCCTTTGAGACTCAGCAGGGCAGCTATCCTTTGCAGAAATGGGGTTAAATAATTCCTGATGTGTGGCAGAAAGGTTCTGGAGAGAAGACAGTTGGGTTTAAATTACCTAGCAGAGCCTTCTGTGTTCTAGCTTTTGTCTTGTCTCCTGTAAAATATTCTGTAGCTTAGCTCCAGAATAAAAGGACTTCTTAATCATAAAGCAAATGCAAAAATAATTTACTTTGAAGGAGGGAACGATATCTTAAAATTACTAGCCCAGGCTAAAAAAAAAAAAAAAAAAAAAAAAAGAAAAAAAAAAAAAAAAAAAGATGGAAGAAACAATTTTTGTATGTGTGTGAAATTTTTAATGTCATTAGGAACGCACAGAAATAGGGCCTCGATGCTCAGCTGAAGGTAACTGAGCTATTTTTAATTCATTCCAATTTGGAGTTCAAGCTAAATAAACATTTGAAAATTCACATTGCTAGTTCTTTCTTCATTCTAGACATTATCTCCTGTTAAATGAGAGAATGTTAGAAATTTTCCTTTGAAAGAAAGTTGGTTGTTTTTTTCTGCTTTTCTCTCTGTTGTTCAGGTTTACTGTTCATTTTTAAAACAGCTCATGCAGAGTATATGTTCAGATTTCTAGTCAATTATTATTGATTGAGAAGGTGTTGGTAGCTGGTACTTACAAACATATAGCAAAGTTTCTGAGTTTTGTGGCACAAATAAAATCTGTTGGGAGCTGCAAAAGGCTTCTTATATTTGTTCTTAATATGATCAGTGAAATAATACAACTCTACTTGCATATGACAACATATATTTGAGAAACAGAGCATGTCGTGGTTGTTGGTATCTCCTTGAATTTCTGAATAATGGTCCTTTGCCAACAGAGGTTCTTGTGAAGCTGCAAAGTTAGATTTGGCTGCGCGGTACTGAGAAGACCATTATTACAGACCATGGGCCTCAGTGAATTTGCACCCACCAGCCCCCGAGTACCCAGCAGACTCTACCACAGCTACTCTGATTTATTCTACAAGCTAGAAGGCAGTTTGAGAGGCTATAAAAGTTAAGCAGCCTATCCCAGTTATCTAATTTCTTTAGGATTTTATCCATTAGTAGACTTATTATCTAAATTTTCTCTTTTAAATTGTTAGCAAATATGTTAATGAGATTGGGTCCCTACGCCCAGGTCTGTCATACTTCACCCCATACCAACTCCTACCTCGATCTGTTGACGCACAGGGTCTCTAACACTGTATGTTAAAAAGATGCTTATCATAAAAAGTAGAACAGAAGGTTTTGACCCTTTTATGTGACTCATTCAGTTATGACTACAGTGCATAAAGATAACAGCCGTTGCAATAATGATTTGCATGCTATACAAATATGCTGATCCTAGAGATATGCCAGATGGACACTCTTCCAAGGCACACGTGTCTGCAATGTGTGTTCCAGAAGAGTGTCTCTCATTCTATCCCTATTCAGAAATTATCACTCAAGTACATCATTATTTTTTTCAATCATACTTTGATTTTAGTGAGATTTTTGACATGTGTTTTTACATGATTACATGCTTATCTGTATTAGGACCAGCTTGCTCTCTCCATTCCCAGCTAATTCTAGTGCTTTGATTAGCTAGAGGGCTTTTCTAAACTTTTCTGATGTAGCATGTGACTGATTAAAGCTGATCTTTGCATGAATGAGCACAGACGCAAGGAACTTCTCCTCCCTTCCTGTGCACCCTGAGGGAAGGCCTTAGACAATAATAAATCCCTGCAACCAGCCGTGTATAAAGTAGAGAAAGACCTGGGCTATGTCTATTTAATGGTCCTAGAAGATCTTCCACCAGCAGTGGCAAAGTCAACGCTAAGAAGACTTCAGCAGAACAGGAGGAAAATGGGAAGTGACCAGCGAGAGGGCAGGTTGCAGCAGCGCTCGGCATATATTCTTCCTGTCAGCGCAGCACACCGTGAGATCCCACCATGGCTCCCGGTGAGGAGTTCAGAGCAGTGGCTAAACACTCCTTGCTCATCACTGTGTCCAGCCTGCCTTAAGTTATCTTTCTTAACGCCTGTCAGAGCTTACAGGGATCGTGAGTGAGAGCAGGAGGCTACAGCAGATGAGAACAGAGCACTTTTCTCTCCTAACCTCACCCATGGTGCTATCTAGTGGGAAAGAAATGAAAGGCTGAAAGGTAACTAGGGGGAAGATCGGGACTTTTTCTTGCTGAGTTGCAACTCACTCCATTCAAAACTATTGTCAAATGCTGAGTTTTTTCAGTGCTTTCCACTTGCAATAACACTGTTTTTATGAAAGACTTTCATTTTATTGGCTTAAAAACTGCAGGAGAAAAGTTTTCCTGGTTCCCTGCAGAGCCTCCTGCAGTTTTCCTCTTCTGCTGAAGCCTTGGTAACATTGAATTTCTCACAGTTGGTAGTACTGGTAACGAGCTGCTGGCATTTCACCACTGTGGATGCAGTGGATGTAGTATTTCACATTTCATCTGAAGGTGTGATTGCAAGCCCTTTAAATACATTGGTGTTTTGTGCAGCCAGCAAAACCAGCCCAAGACACTGAGTAGGTAGCTCCTTAGCATGTGTATAAAAACCCCACACTTTGACAGTTCAAATGTTCTTGCATGTATTTTTAGGTTTTTATTGATCATCCCAAATCATGCACAGCAGAGTTGCTGCTCATCTGAAACTTTAAATAAAATAATTCTGACAAATGAAAAGTTTTCTTCCGGCATAGCTAGTGTTGCTGTGAGGAAATACCATTCCCAAGTCAGGCCACTAGTATAAAACCTGGAAGACATGTTCGGCTCAAGGTGTGCTACCGCTGTGAGATCTCTGGCAAACTTCCCCACTCTCTGGGTCTGATGCCTTTGAAAATGTGAAATAATGATTTCCATTCTTTTTTCAAATTGTTTTGACATCTACAAATGAAAATTGTTATAGAAATTGCAAGGGAATAGTACTTTATTCTGTGTATGAGGACAGAGGGCAGTAACTCCCCAGAAGCTCTTTTAAACGCAGTGCCTGCAAATAACAAGGGACAGGGTGGTTGAACTGAGGAGTAGCTGAATGTTCCAGGACTCAGGCAAACATTGCAGCAGGCAAAACGCCAGCCACTTAAAAGTACAACCTCCCTTCCTTCATGTCAGCTTATCTGCTAATGACTTAGGTAGTTTACTTTAAATCAGTATTTACTTTAAATATTACGATTAAGTGACAGTAATTTACCAAGATGAAAATAAACTCTGATAAGAACGGAGCCAAGTATACACTAGAACAATTCTTACAAGAAATATGTTTTGCAAGGAGCCTGAAGTCCGTTATGCTGAGATGTACTGAGGGTGTTGGACCTGTCACACCGTATGCTCACGTTTGAAGGTGGGTCCCCTGTGAAGTTCATTACCAGAGTTGTGCTGCTACGGCTGGACAATATTCTGAAATGCTATCTTCATGCTATGAAGGCCCTTTGAGACATTAAAGGTGATCATTAAAACCCGATCAAGGCTTCCCAGCATAGCTGAAGCTTCTGCTGTGAGGATGTGGGATGGTACATTGCTGCTTTGCCAGTGACAACTTCCAGTCACTGGAAGCCATGACCTTCCCCTCCTCCCTCCCGGCTGCAGCAGTTGCTGCCATCTCAGCTCTGGAACGGGGCAGCTGGGCAATGGCTGCTGGGCCACCTCAGGCAATGAGTCGAGGACTAGCCTTGATTACTACATCCTGTACATAAGCAATTTCATTTTCTTTGGCAAGGGAAAAACTTTGACAAAATAAATTACTTTTTTTAATGAAATCTATAAAAAAAGCAACATGTCCTCTGCATTCACTGGCTTCTAGAACCCCAGCAGCCAAACAGTTCATGTGGATGTGTGTATGAATGCCATCTCATAAATCCGTCCAGGAAGCAGTAAACAGTTCTGCAGAGATAATACTACTCCAGAAACTGTCTTCAGCTCGTCCTGAATGATCACAGACTTCTTGCTCACATACTGGCATGTGCTTTCTGATAGGAAACTGGACTGATACCTAATCCTGGTGGTATGCAAGTTGTCTTGATGATGAGTGTAAAATCTGCTTCAGAGTCCTGCAGATGAAAAGTTCATAAAAGAAAAGCTTGAAAATGAAGTTTTCTCTATGAAACTTCTGCTTATAGGTTTTGCAGCTCAAACCAGAAAATCTAGCTGAGCAAATGTACATCCTGCTAAGGAGTGCAAGTGCTATCTGTGATAGGGTAGTAAAACTTAGGCGAGATAGGCTGTCGGTGACTGTCTCTAAAATACTTGTTCCTCCTGCCTAATGACTCTTTAACATTTCTTACAATTGATGGGATAAAGCTATTTTACTTCTGCCTTCTACACAAAACCTATGATTTCTTTGTAGCTCCTGTGAGGAAGTGGCACCAATTTTGTGACCATTATTTATTATATCCATGAGGCTGCCTAGGCAGTCCTGTGATTCTCTTTCATGCTGTGCTTTATTCTCCAGGGGAAGTAATCAACACTTCATTACCAAATACAACAATAAGATAGGGTGGAAGTTTCCAGTGCTGTAATTAAGAAAGTGTCAGCATCAACACTATAAATTTGCTTTCTGAGGGATTTATGACTGAAATGTAAAAATGTAGTCTCAGCTGAAAAACTCTCTTTTCAGATCTTGTAGTATGAATTGTAGTTATATTTTTAATGATTCAAGAGCCTTTTAAAATTGTAATAAGAAAGTTAAACTGGAAAAAAAAAAAAAAGAAAAAGGAAAAAAAAGGAAGGAAGATTTTATTCCAGTGGCTAACCTCCTCTTTAAACACACAGGCTTTGCTGGGGCCAGATTCTTCAACTCAGAGAACTAATTTTCTCACACCTCTCCTCAGCACACATATACAGGCTTTTTTGCTACAAAAAAGGAGTGAACATGTCATCTGGTAATTATCTATGACTGACTCTTTACAGGAAAATCTGTTGTCTGCCTGGAAGGTCCTGCTTTCGAGGTTTCAAAGTTGGATGGCAGAGTTGCTGATTCTGACAGTAACTTGAATCTTCTGTTGTGATTGCGAGGGTGTCTGAGTACTCTTACTTCTGGTGTAGTGGATGTGCTAACAGCTGGTGTTTCTAAAAGTTACTATTTTATTGATTAGTTTTTAAGGATTGCTTACTCCATCTATACGGCTGACATCTTGTTACGTTCAGCAATTTAGGGAATTTGATGTTATGATCGCCACTGCAGCTATGGTTTTCTTCCACATGCATATTTTGACTATATAATGACTCTTCAGCTTTAAGAGAGAATTTTATCAGGTATGTCTAAGGTCGTGCAAGAAATGTTGAGAGTCGGTAGGTTTTAGTCTTCCTTCCAGGACACCACTGAGCACAACCACACTGAAGTATGTCTAGACCAAAGTCCGGTATACTTTGCAGCCGCGCTTAACTTCTGCAGCAAAGTCTCTGAGTGTCATAAAGATGCTCAAGTCCGTGCCTGTGCGGCTTGTGGGTTATTCAAGGGTGGTTCCTGTGCTGAAGCTATGCCATATGACTGGTGAGGAGACTGCTGGTACCTGGCACGGTGAAGCAGAACCAGGAGGGGCTGCTGAGGCTGGTATTTGCTGGAACTTAGATTCACTGTCAACATACCCAGACGAATCCGGGATCTGACAGCTGGGATTCAGAGAATACTGTTATCTTCTGCTTGTAAAATGCCTGGGATCACCTGCACCCTTCATCTCTCTGTGGTGTGTGCCTCGTGGCTTTGGCCATAGGTATTAGCTTTTGCAGCTGGGGAACTTGGCCGGTTGGCCCTAGGATTCTGTCGCTGTTCATAAAATTTCAAAGGCAGCTTCAACATGAAACATTAAAGGTTTAAATGATGGAAGAGCTAAAAATAAGGTATGGAAGAGGCACTTTGGTGTGATTGATACATATTCTGCTATTCTCGTTCTTTTACGATCGGTCTCCTGTAAGATGTTGTTCTGTGAATTTGAAACTGTGTTCACATGATAGAAAGAGGGAAACTTTTCCCGGGTTTGGCATCTGGAAAAATGCGAAGTCTTTAGCAAGATGGTTCATGAAATAGTGAACAATGATGAGATTGTAATTGTCATCTTTTTATTTTGCATTTAAAATGATCCATACCTTTCACAGGTATTGGGTTTTAGGCTCTTTTCCTTTTGCGGTGGTATATTTTGAATGCATCTTCAGTTCTGTTCCCAATAAGTCATACTCATTTGAAACCCTTTGATACTTTTGAATATGATAAAGGCTTGTTAGTTAGCTTTTGGGAAGAGTTTCCCAAATTGCTCATGCAACTTTTCTTCTCTTTCTGACCTAAGCATCTAGGCAGTATTGTTGGTGGTGTTTGTTGCAAAACTTGTTGTCGCTAACCCATTCCAGATATCCACTGTTCAACCATTTATAAAGCCGACAAATTATGGAAAAGTTTGTTTCCTCTCAATAGATTAGATGAGATTCTAGTCTGTTAAAAGGCATGTCCTTTTCACTCCTTTGTGCCAGATACCAGTGTTGGAAGGAGACGAGGTGAAGAGCTATCTCTGCCAGACTGAGAGTTTGGGAGCCAGCATTTGGAACGTGGGTTCTGCTGTTGTAACACAGACTGGCCCTTGCAAGAAATGGTCAAGAACTTCCTCTGCATGGGGAAATGTGTTCCTTGCAAACACTGTACCATCCCCAGCTTTGGTTTCTAGCCATTTGTTTTGTAGTTTTCTGAACTGGCATGACTTGTTCCCTGTGATGACTTTGATATTCTGCCTATGGATATAGTAATTTTCCCCAGCTTTGTCAAATAGGTCTGGGACAAGACCAATACCTCAAATTTCATGGCAGTGTCCGGGCTTGACCTGGCAGTAGCATGTCATGTCCTATCAGTACTCGTCTGAATCCCACACTGGGAAATACTATTTCCACTCATAAACTGAGGTGGTTGTGACAGAACGCACTTTGTAGTGGATCCCATAAAGTGAGACAATTTTAACTTTAAAATTTAACTCTGGTGACAGTGAAGTTTTAAAGCCTTTTCCTAAACTCACCCTCTCAAGCTACTGTTCAATCATTTAGCGCTTCTCAGCCGAGCTAGTGAAATTTCCTCTTCAGATGAGCAGAACATCTGACCCTCAATGGCCGGACAGCCGCCGCGCAGCCCGCCCTGTCAGGAGCGGGGCACCGCGCCTCTCCCTCCCGCCTCGGGGCATGGCTGTGGGCCACGGGGGAACGTGGCCGCGCCCGGGGCCCTGAGGGAACAGTGACAGCAGGGAGCTCGCCTCGACACCAGCTGTCCCACCCGTGACGGGGCCGAGGCGTCCCGAGCAGCCCCGGCCCGGCGTCCCCGCTGAGGCAGCCCGGGCAGAGCCCCGCGACGGCCCGAGCGGCGCCCGCCGCGACAACCGCTGCCCCGGCCCGGCCGGCACCGCGCGCCAGTAGGTGGCCGCGGGGGGTCACGTGACCCCGCCCCTTCCCGCTTACGGCAGAAGCAGAAGTGGGAACCCCGGAGAGGCGCGGCGGGACGCGGGGAGGGGAGGTGCCGCCACCACCACCAGCAGCCGCCGCCGCCGGCACGACGTCGCCGCGGGAGGCAGCTCCCCGCCGCTGCGCAGGTGAGGGCGTCTCCAGGGGTACGGGGTGGCCCGGCGGCGGTGAGGGGCGGACGCAGCTCCGTCTCTACTCGGGCCCCAGCGGGCAGCAGGTGCCGCAGGGCTGGGACGGGGGCGGCCGTGTCCTGCGAGGTTCTGACCTGGCGGGGACGGAGGGGCTTGTGAGGGCGGCATAGGGCTGTCGGCATGAGCGGGCTTGCTGAGAGGGCTGGGCAGCGGGCGAGGGGCTGCAGGGAGCTGGGGTGAGGGAGGGCCGCGCGTGGGGTGGAGGGCACCTGGCCTGAAGGGGACGAGGGAGCCTGGGGGCTCCCTGAGGGGACCCTGCCGCCCCGCACCTTGTGGCTGGCCGTTCTCCGTGGCAGGCCAGCCGGCCGAAGAAGGAAGGAAACCTTCACAGAGTCGGCGGGTGCCTGACAGCCGCCCCTCGGCGTGCGCGGCTCTGCCCGGGGTGAGGGCCCCAGCCTGGGCCCAGGGCTGCGGTCCCTGCCAGGCCGGGCAGGTGGGCAGCCGTCTTGCTGCGGTTCCCCTCCCCTGCTTTTCGCCAGACCGCAGGACTCCGAGGGCAGCAGCTGCATTGCAAAGCTCTGCGCAAAGAGCCGTGCGTTGATCGTTATTAATTATTAGCGCTGTGGTACTGAGCTGGTGTTGCTGGTGGATATCTGTACTGGTGGTGCTGTGCTGAGGCAGTGCCTGGTGGGCTGAGGTGACGCCTTAAATGCATCCAAAGGTAGAGCTAGGTGGAGAGGGTGCAACAACCCTTCTGCGCTGCCCAGAGCTCAGAGGAAAACTTAGAAATTGACTGGAGTCAAACTTTGGATTTCACTTCTTGGTTGACCTTGTGTGCCTGGAAAGTACCTGCAGTGTCATATGGGTGAAATTATAACAGAGTACGGGTTCAGCAGTGCTTATCTGAGATGTTCTTTGCCAGCCTGTACGTTTATAATTTGCTTTTACAACAGTTTTTCCTCTTTCTTTGTTTTATCACAAAGAGTTGAGAGTTATAGACTGATCTTCAGATAAGAAGGGTTTGTTTCTGAAACTCTGAAGTACTGTAATGAAGTAAAACTAAAGACAGGGGTTTGGATAGACTGTTTTGTTTGTTTTCACTTGGTTACTTGCAGTGAGCCTTTTTGACTTTTTAGTCCGAATTAGTCAGACTTTTCAATAAAAACCAATATAGAAACTACTCTTACACAACCAGTAACAAATGGTCCCAATTCTGCATGTGGTACAGGACACCATCAAAGTTTTGCTCCTGTAGTGCCTACAATCAAAATGAGAGAGTCGTGTATTGGTGTCTGTGTCTAAACTAGAGCTTATGATACGTTTCTGCGATTATTAGCTCACTTGTTGAATCATGCAAGTAAGGACCTTTCTACTTTAGGCTCCAATAACTCTTCAATAGAAGGGCAGTAATGTTTCTGTTTCAGATAAAGGTGTCTTGTAGCTCATACCCTGCTGGTATAGAGATACACAGATAATGGGGTGATGAGGGTCATTACGGAGTTTTGCTGCATGAACGAGTAGAAATATTGTTGATTCAAATAGTTGTGCGGTGATGGGTGTAAGAAGGTTGAGGGCCACCTGTGGGTGAGTGTAAGAAGACTCTTAATATTTAAAAGGTTAGGTCTAATACTAAGATCTGCCATTATTTCTTTTTGGAGGTCTAATGCATTTTACTGTTAGGAAGCTCTCTGTGACATTATTCTTAAACTAGAGTAGGTAGCCAAAACGTTATTGAAACAGTCAGTTTGATCAACTATTACAACATTCTTTCCACCTTTTCTGATGAAGTAGATATCATCAGCTACAGTATTTTTTCATAGTGAGTTAAAAACTCATGACTTAGGATTTAAGTTAGACTGAAAACACCGTTCGCTCTGTTTTTGGAAGAAAGAGCTACTTTAAAAGGGGAAGTCCAGTATATTATATTCAGCGGAAACTGTTTAAGAAGCCACCTCTGAGAGGCAGTTCCTTTGTACTAAGGGACCAATCTCTAAAAAAACCTACTGCATTGCCTTTTATTAAATAGCTGTATTTAGAAACTCCTTTTCAAGTTGTTCTAAGTCATGTTTCATTTTACAGCTACACCTTGTACTGTAAAAGGCAGAGCAGATGTGTATTTTGTTATACTCTCCTGAAAAACTATACTCATTTAAAAGTCGAGGGTTTTATTATTGCAGTGAAGTGTTACTAAAATGGTTGAACCTTGTTCCAAATCGTGGCATATTCGTTTTATTACAATTCTTAATGAAAAAGCAAAATGAGAAGACGGCCTTTCTTTTTTTTTGTCGGAAAACCAGGCACTGTGCAAAGATTTTAATTTAATTTTTTATTTTCCCCTCCTTTCATTTTTGGTATTAGAAGTCATTGTAGCAAGACAAGATGACTATGGCTGGCGTGTTAGATGCAAGCCCATGGTAATTTGCATGATTATCTGATTAGTTCCAGGGAGTCAGAAAGGATCAGTTACATTTTGGCTAAAATCTGCTGTTGCTTAAAAATTGTTCGCTCCCTCTCAGTTGTAGGATTGGGGTATATACATTTTTTTCAGTATTGTAAGGAAAGGGTATTCCATTTTCTTACTACAACAACAAGCTTATAGGTATTAAACACCAAATAACCTGTATAATGCTTTATAAAACATGGAGCGAGACATGGTTCCTGCCGCAGAGCACTTCAGATTTACTGTGGGCAATGCAGAAGAGGCCATCCTGCAGGTAAGAAGGGACTGTTGTTTGCTTCTCTGCTAGGTTACAAAAAAAAGTGTTTACTGAAGTAAAAAAGGAATTGGAAAGACTGTATCGGACAGCTTCAAAGTCAGACATTGCACCGAAATCAGTTAGTGACATGATGTTGAAAGACAGTTTTGTGGTATTAATGAGAGAGAGCAGAAAAGAGCACTATTCCGTGAAGAGCAGGTCAGGAGATAGTGACATGGGGTGAGGGGGAGGAGGGTTGGAAGGGGAAGCGAGAAGTGGCATGGTCGAATTAGCTATCAGCACGGAAACTGAAACTGCTTGTGATGGAGAGTAGTGGACTGAGGAGAGAGGAAGAGACCCAGAGATGCTGTGGCTGGTGGCTGCATGTGCACAGAGATTCTTTAAACCTGTCCGGCTCAGGGATGTGGTTAAGTGGGACGGTTGGGAACTGTGTGGCAGCAGCTGCTGCTACTTGTGTGAAAATGATACGCTTCTTTCTTTGCACGTGGATGAAAGAGCAGGTTCCAGGGCATCCTGTTTGTAAATAATCTCACTGAGGAGTAATCAGGCTTGTAATTAGCTGCTTGCTGCAACGGTACGTGGGAGACCAAAGCACAGAAACTTGCTAATAGTTATGAGAGCTGCTGTGCACGCATCTCTCTTTTGGCTGTTTTGTGCCAAGATGTGTCCCAAATGTATGCGCACAAATACCTGCCACCTGAGATGTGAGTAAGGAAAAGGGGACTGTGTAGGAAAAACACAGAAGTTTTAAAAATCCATAAACTGAGACTTTTTAGTCATAGCCAATATTTATTTTAGTATTTGAATTTACTCATATTTTCCCTTCATTTTCTTCACAGCTCTCAGAAAGACAGTTAGCTGGTTTAAATTCTCATGTAGATCAGAGTGTTAGAGTTCATGCAAGCTGATGTCATTATTTCTTGTGTTATGTAGTCATTGGATTGCTGGGTTTCAATCATCAGCACTTTGTCACTCCTCCTGATGTAATATCAAGAAGACAGCAACACGGGTTGCAGAGCCTGTGAGGCTTCTCGGATTTCAGAGTTCTCTTCAGGCAGCAAATTGAGGTTTCTTTAGTAACACAGGGCAAGAAGAATAACAAACCTGCTGCAGTTCACCATGGGGACAGCTTTGGTTATGTGAAGATAACACTGGGAATATAAAAAAAAAAATCCTGGGAGAGTAGACAGATTTTTAGTATGATTCAAATCTGTTGCAAATATGTCTTTTCTCGTGTTGATACCTAAATTGTCAGTACTAAAGACAAAATGGATTTCCAGATACGTCTGGAAGGTTTAATAGCATCTCTATATAAAATAAATAAAAGCAGATCTGATGCTTGAAAGGAATTTGGCAAGGTTGAAATGCACATTTTTGATGTCTTGAGAGACTTCTGAAGTCATCAAATCAAGATAAATATAGGCAGGGTTTGAACTTTGTTTAAAAAAGTCGATCTTAGTTTGGGCCTACTGGTAACAGTTGCCATTTTTTGGGGGAAAAGACATCATTGCTATTTGAAGACTTTAGAGGTGCATTCTTACTTCGTAGTGCTATGAAGTGCTATTTTGGTAGAAGAAAGTGCATTTGGACAGAATATGTGGTGTGTTATCCTTACATTTACATTTGATATGCATGTATAATTTATAAGTGATATACTCAGTACAGAAAACCTGCTAGATATTACGGAAGATGATTCCATTAATAATTTTATGAGGTACCATTTTTGGCTACCTATTCAAGAGTGAATTGTGTAACCGTCTCAGGAACTAATCCTTCCTTCGCAACGGGTTATATTAGCAAACAAGTTGGGGGCTTGGTAAGTAAAATAAACTGCCATGGTCAAAGGAGTTAGTGCAGTATAATTGCATTTACAGTATTTTTTGGTAGGAGAGGGTGTAGAAAATGTGGCAGAAAATGCTACAGCACTACCAAATATTGCTCCTTTAGAAGAGCTTTTTAACATAGTTCTGCTTTAGTTTTAACACTTTTTTTTTTCATGTTTCTGATGTGTTCTTTGGTTTTATTTATACTTAAATGCTTTCTTTGTTATGACCTAGGTATTATTTTCTCTGGCATTTTAGTGCCTTGCATTGTATTTTGCTCTTTTGTCCTTATTATGTAGGTATACTTACATTCGGTATTTCTTCCAGGTCTTCTTTCTTTTTTTTTATTGGGTTTTTTTCCTGCTTTTTTTCCTGTTATAATGCTAAGCCTTTAGAGATGTAAATCTTTATTTGTAGTGATGGGGCTATACATGCAGGTGAAGATATGAATGCATAAAAGCATACAGGGAGCTATGCCCCTTAACGTGATTTTTATGTATTTGTGCTAAATAGACCTTTGCTTATTTTATTTTGGTCTGGAATTCTGCATACTGCTGTGTTTAGAAGTGTTAGAAGACTGAGGAAGCAGTTAATGGTCTTGCTGAGAAGGTTAGATTACAGTTCATTGCATGCAGTAGCTTCTTCACCCAGCTCTTCATTTTTAATAGAATTTGCAGCAATGTATCTACCAAAGTACCACCCTCTGTGAAGACTGTTCGTGCTTTCGTTCAGGATAAAATGACAAGGATGCTGTTAATGTTAGTCATTTATCTGCCTTGCATTTGTATGGGCAGGAATCTCTATTAGGTAGCTTTGACTTACACAAATATGATTTTTAAAGAAATAAAAATGTTCTTTTACATATTGAATTTTCTCCCTTTTCTTTCTTTTTTCTTTTCAGGACACTGAAACCCAATAAAAGTTTGATTTAAAAAAACAATAAAAAAAAAATGCCCAGAAAGAGTATAGACTATGGAGTGCTGCCGGAGTATGAGAAAAGCCAGATCAAAAGGACCTTGGAATTGGGAACTGTAATGACAATATTCAGTCTTAAGAAGAGTAGTCCAGAAAGGAGGACTATTCAAGTCATAATGGAAACCAGGCAGGTAGCATGGAGCAAGACAGCTGACAAGATTGAAGGTTTCTGTGAGTATTTGCAAAGTGTACCTGAACTTGGAGTTACTAATAAATTGATATTATTGTCAAATATTGATTTAATGAACCTTTGTTAACATAATGAAGCTTTTGGCTGAAAAGAGTTTGGTAATTTGCGGAGAATATTCTGAACTGTTGCGATGTAGGTGAAGAATCTTCTGCAGCTTGTTCTTTAAGTAATGTTAGATATCTAAATATGATTTACGTGCTTTTATCCTACGCCCTGTTCTCAAAGTTTTCATTTTTGAATATGGTGGTGCTTGTGTTCTCTATGAATTGAGTACTGACAACTGTGTTCCATCATTAAGCATCAAGATGCCTTGTAAATTCAGATGATTAGTACTACTTTAGCCCTTCTCTCTCCATAAAGAGTACAACTCCAAATACAAGAAACTGAATTAAAATTCCTGTTTTCTTAGGGAATTTGCTGTTTCAGGATAGAAATCATTATTTAGGACCATTATTGGAAAGTACCGATGACTTAGGAGGATGAAGCTGTCAGATGTAAGAGATGGTTTCAAAGTTCTGAGTTGATACTGTCGCTTTAGTTAATATCTGAACTGACTAAACCCACTATTTATATAACAAGGTTGGGGAATAGAATGGATGTGTAAAGCTACACAGGACTGCAAAAGTTATGGTAGAAGAATAGTAAGACTAATCTTCAGTTCTTACTGAACACGGCTGATGTCAACCAAGCTCAGCCTGCATTACTTGGGATAAGTACAGCTCCTGTTAATATAATATAATTACAGTGCTTGCATATGACTATATGGTAACCTTTTTTCATATATTATGGGCATGATTTTACATGGTGTTTGTCTTCAATAAAGGAATTGAATTGTTTGCCTGAATTGCCAGAATCATACATTGGTCAGCCTCAGCTAATATGAGAAGCTTGAGAAGCTGGGAGTTGAGGAACTGGGACTATTTGGGAAAAGAAATTGTAATAAGAGATTGGAGTTTGGAGTTGGAGAGCTGGGAAGCCTGAGCAAGTATATATCGTACTGTTTCAGTGCTACGCCATACACAGAGCGACTGTGACTGGCACCAGTTACTCCAGGAGTGCAACAGACAGGAGCCATGCTTCTGGTGCTCTGCCTGGATGTGAGTACACACTAATGTGAGAGAAATGGGGAAGGAGCAGAATGGAGTCTGTTGAGTTTTGGATTTTTAGAAGGTGGGGTTTTTTTGTAAATACACAGTAAGTTAAAAATGCATCAATCTGTAAGGTTGCAAAGACGGGCACTGAGAAGTTGCATGATTTTTGGATTGTCTGTGCAGCTTCCCTTCATGCTCCTTACTTACAAGTATTAAATCTCTGCTACTATTTCCACTGGTTCCTTGTGCATGCTGGATCTGCCACTGGAAATGTAATGTGGAAAGACCTGTTGTCCGGAGGAATTTTTTATCATTTGTGGTGAAAATATGGTCATATGCACTGTTCTGAGAAAAGGCAAACAGGTCTGGACACCCTAATTAACAGGTACTCTGGATCGTAATCTTGCAGTGCCCCAGTTTCTCATGTGGAAAATGAGGATAATTATCCCTTCCCATAATGACGTGTGTGAATGCAAGTATATTACTGGTTCTAATATGCTCAGATCCCAAAGTGAAGTATGCAAAAAAAAACCAAACCTGAGAGGAGATGAATAATTCAGTTATGAGAGCATGGCTTGAATATGCTTAGCAAATAAAGCCTGGGGTTACACACAGAGCAATAAGATTAAAACAAAATAGAAAATGACTTCTTAGTGGGTGAAGGAGTCATTAGAGTCCTCTGGTAAAAACAACATGTGATCATGTAGTTAAGACTTATCATAGCCGTTTGCATAGTGGGGCCAAATTTAAAGCTGTACAGACTGCACATTCCAGGTTTTGGGGTTAACTTTTTCAGTGCTTGACTTGTAATCTTCTTTTATCAAAGCTTCCTGGGGATGGTGTGTGTTTGTGGTAATACATTGTGATAATTAAATAGTTCACTCTATGCATAGATTTTAATGCTGTTAAAAGAAGGTGACTACTGTAATTTGACTCTTAAACCTGGATAATCCAGCAGGATAATGACTTGCTTCCAGTTGCACAGACAGTCACCACTAGAACAGGGAATATAGCTGTAGACCTGTGATTTACCCAATGGCCATCTGCTTCTTTTCCCAAAAATTGTAGTGATGTAGCTGTTTTTTAAATTGAGCAACATTTAAGTGACCTTTATACTGCTGGGAACTTTAGGTCTGAGAATATGTCATACTCTAAAGCACAAATATGCAGAATATTGCTCTGTTGTCTGCCCAAAACAAAGACATATTTTGCAGGCATTGTTTCAGAATATAATGTGAACAGTTGTTACAATTTACCATGAACTGTATCTACTTGAAATGAAAGTCAAAGCATCTTAACTTGCTGACAGTGTTTTTGCTGAAGAGGAAGGAAATATTTATTTATTTATTTACTAAGTTATTTAAATTCTCCTGTTGCTTCTTTTGACTGAGACTCAGGCTTCCTTTTTGCTTGAAAAGTGGGGAAAAAAGTGGAAAAATTATATACTTGAAGCTTTTGTATTTGATAATTAAACAGATGGGCTTCTTGAATACCGATGAGAGGGGAATTAAACTTTTTATTTCTCTGGAGCTATACTGAGGAGATGATACCAACTTTGTGATAGGAGAAAAGCTGTTTTGGCATGTATGTATGAATGACCCCAAGTATTCACTGGTGGATTGTGTTGACTTTGTGAAAAATAAAAACCACTTTTTTTTTTTTAGTGGCTGAGGGCATAGAACTGTCATCTCAAGTATTGTATTGTTTAATATGCTTGTGCTGTACAAGAAATAATATTCATGACGCGATCATAATGGTTGTTATTTGAATATGCTACAGTCTAGTAAGAATTAATACTGCGTGCGGGTGGGAAAGTTAAGATGGCTTCCTGTTGTGTGTGTGCTTTTTAACTCAAGTTTGGCAACTGCTTTTTACATAAGCTGAAAACGGAATGTTTGCATCTATTACGGGGTTTGTGTTTCTAAATCAGATAGTGAGGAGAGTTCTTAAGCTTTGGAACACAAAGATAGGCTGCTAATAAATAGAAATGATGGAGACCAACTTTTATAGTTTAATTTAATACTCTTCCTTTTGAAAATAAGAAAAAAAGTTCTTTGTTTTTTTTCTCTGTCAAACTGCCCTGCATAGCGTTGGGAATTTTGGATGTCGTAGTGCTGATTTTCTTGCTAGTGAACTGCAAATGTGTGAAAGACACTCAAATTCCTCTAAACCAGAATTACTCATATTTATTATTATTGCAAGGGCCTTTTTCAAGTTTGGTTAATATTATTTTGGAAATGATTTAAATTAAGCCTCACAATAACAAAAAGGCAGCTACTCTTGTTCTGGACTAAGTTGACCTGTGCAAGGGAGATGTAGGATTAGCTATACTGATATATATGTCTAGACAACCCCATGGCCCCGAAAGTGGCAGCACTGTGTTTTTAAAATTGCATTACTTTTGAAAGGATCCCTTTCATTAAAAACCTGTCAGCATTTCTGTTTAGAGTGACAGAGTTGCTGAAATTATGGCTGTTTCCTGCTCAGTGTAGATGTGTTTCTCTGGATGAGTAAGTAAAACAGAGATGCCTTTCTTTAGAAAACTCTTTCTAGACCGAGGCCTTTGGTGTGGTAATAAGTGAGGATATAGAAAGGCTAGGAAATCTGGTTTAAACAGTCTCTGTCTTCATTGTGTGGCTCAGACTACATAATGTCTAAATACTGGAAATTGTACATTGACCTTCTGAAAGACTTGAGTCACCGTATACAAAAGGAATTTTCCAACAAAAATGAACTAGGGAGAAACCTCTGTATTTTCCTCTAAATGAAAGAATACAGGTTGTTTCGGTCCTTTAGGGAAGGATCTGTTATTTCAACAGTAGATCAAAAGGCCAAATTTTAAGCTGATACATAGCAGGTAAGTCCCCTCATTTTAATAGAGCAACTGAGGTTTTTGGTCACTTTATTTTTAGCTTGGAAGTTGCTGCAGTGCTGCGAATGGTGCTGCACAATTTCTTAATTCTTCAAATACAGGGTCTTTAGCTTCTGATAAGTTCTAGCTTTACAAATCAGAGAGGGAGCATTATGTAGCAGCTCTTCTACTTGTGCTAGTCCTCCCTGCCCACCTGCAAGAGAGGGGAAGGAGCAGCCCATCAGTGTCTGCTCACATCCTTCCTGAGTCGTTCTAATGGTATTGGTAACCTGTGCGTGAACAGTCTTTCTTTCCTGTAGAGCTGTGCAGCCAAGAGTTGTTCAAGTCAAGTGAGTTCTTGGGTGGTGTCTCAATGTTCAGGAGGTCAAGCTAACCATTGAGCTTGTCCAAGCTAATCAGACTTGCTGAAGACAGTATATTTTGCTGTTTGTAAGGAAACTGATCCTCTTGTACAATCTGCATTTCTTGGGTTTACTGTGATTCTGCTGTTGTAATGCTCTGTAGGCACAAAGTTTAAGTGACTGTGGGGTGTCTGTCTTTTTAGCCTGTAAAGTTAGGAGTGACTGGTAAATGAGCACCTTTCAAGAAAAAGTTAAATAAAGTTTGTCCATGTTCTCCACTTTGTGGGAGCTCCAAGTTTCCTTCTAGATGAAGGGGGAAAGATTAGCAATGGAAAGAGAGAGTCTGCCCATCCTGCAGTGTTTTCCAGGTTTAGGAGAGTCCAGGAAGGTTTTTAGTGCTGCTGCTCTTTTAGTCACCTGCTATAAGACTGCAGGGTACCTTACGTATGCCTTTCCTACATCAGCTGGGTCCAACACAACCCGTTGCCACAACTGAAATGGATAGAAGGGAGCAATGCACCTTTGAGAAATGTTTTTATCATGGATGTTTGGCATGCAGGGCTTTGTTAGTGCATTAAAATGAATGCCAGCAGCATGTGCTTCCTTATGTGGGCAGGCAGAGAGCTATGCAAATAGCTGAAGGAAGCAGCTCTGAGCTACATGTGACTGTGTTCACCCATGCTTGGGCTTCTTTTAGTCATCTTGCTATTGTTCTATACATAGAGACATTTTAGATGCCCTAATAGCTCTAAGATCATCTGAGGGAAATACTTGTAGACACTGGCTACAAAATGTCGGAGCTTTTTCTTTCGGCCTCTGACATATTAATGGCATTTCCTTGTATTCTGCATTGTCCTCATTTTAAACTGTTAAAGATAACCTGAAGTTTGCTAGGTGGGCTGTAGGACTGCTTGTAGGGTTCAGAATCTCAGTGCTGTTGTTTCTAAGTTACCTAGGTCATCCGTGCCGAAAGGTTGGTTTAACTTCTGATGACAAATGTTTTTCCCTTGAGGACTTCTGTGGATTTTGGTTTTGTTTTGTTTTTCTCCCTGTTGTGCTTTGTACGTTGCAGTGTGGTATTCATACTTTATCAGCTCACCCATGCTTTGAAGCCATTGTGTTAGGGTTTTTTTTTCCTTGTTTATATTTCTTGATATGCACACTAATTCTAGTTTCGGTGGAGCCCCTGTCATTGATTTCAGTAGGAGAAATTTGCTCTGTTTCTTGGATGAGAACTAAGTTTTGGTGAGCATTGCAGAAGTACTGCCCTATGGGTAGACTGACCTGGTGAAAGGTTAGTGAGTCTCATGCAGAACGCATGGGGTCTTGGCAAGTGAGTGTTATAAATAGCAATGGTATTTCTGACTGTGTGTGAAGTAACTTTGAGGTGATATTTTCACAGCCTAATATTGAGCAGATAACTTACACGGTTAGTGTCATCTGTCTCCCCAGATAGTCAGCTGGGAGAATGAAAGGCTCCGCTAGAGCAAAGTTTAGTTCCTGCTCTGAATTACTCTCTGCTGGCGTCTTTTGCTCTGGCCATTGAATATATAAAAAGTGTAATAACACCAGCTTCCTAACTCTGAGGCAGTGTGGGTTTTTTGTGCTTTGTCTCTTTCATCTATACAGTTGGTTTAAGTATGGGAGTTCTGTTGCAAAGCATTGTAAGTGTAAAAATGTAATTTGAACATTGAGAGGAATTTTGGGTGTAAGAGAGAGCACAGAAATATAGGAGTGCTTTTTGCAGAGCCATGGGTCTAAAACTCATACCACTAGTTCCAAACTGGTATCAGATACCATAGCCAGGAAAAATCAGGAAATCTCTTAGGAGCCTAGGGTGGGCCACAGTCTTCTCCCACTGCTTTTCCTTGCTGTAGCACAGCCTGATGTAGAAGCTGCCTGGTGCTAGGGTAGGCATTTGGCAACTTTGATTGTGTAGCAGGGGAAAGTGTGTGGTGAGGGAGTGTGTTTTTCATTGAGTGATACCCTAGTGCAAGTGGGACCCAGTATGACTTGGCTATGGATCGTTTACTTGTAGGTTTTATTGACCATTGTACGTTCATGGGTTTGCCATTGAAGAACTACAGATCTTGGTAACTAGAGTCAAGCTAAACTAACTTTTGCTTTACCAACACATGAGAGAAGGAAGCTTCAGTTTCCTTGTACGAAGGGGACTGATTTGCTTGTTTAATTTGTAATGGGCCCTTTTCTTGCAGAAACTAGTTTATGCACACTAGATACATGAGGCTGTGACTTACCGGCATGATTTATTGCAATGTGTTGCTCAGCATGTCACTTACGGCTCTGCTGTGTATTTTTACTGTACGTTTACCATCTACAACTGTGCATGAGTCTGTGTGGTGGCCCTTGTGTGACCCACACCCCCTGTGTTGTTTCTCCCCACTTTAAACTGTCGCAGGCTGGCCACGCAATGGATGTGTGTTGTATATCCTTGTGGTATCTGAGGGTCACTTCTGCCTCCACGTCAGCTACTGTTTCTTTGCTAGGATACCAAATGGCCCACAAATAACTGTACTGTCACAGCTGAGATAGCGGTGGAGGGAACTACTGGACAGCAGTGAAAGGCAGAAGGGAAGGAAGGGGTGGCCAAGAGCGAGAAGTGCTTGTCAGTGCTCTGCTAAAAGACATGTCTATGTGACCAGCACCTGAGGTTTGCTGACTGAGAGTACATTTCAATACTACCAAATGAGGCCTCCCAAATTTCCTTGTGATATACACATTTATATGCATGTGAATAAATTAGAGCCCAAAGAGGTTATGGTATTTAAGCTTGTAGAGCTTAGGCAAGGTGTAAATCTCCAGGTGGCAAGGTGTAAATCTCCAGGAAGGTGCTCCATAATGGATATTTCATTCTTTATCAGATGCAAAGGGCATTAAGGACAATGTTAAGGGAAAGTTTGTGGTGACTAGAGTTTGATTAGTCACTGGAAAATATGTGAGTTTCTGCATACTCTTCCATGAATCCTTGTGTTAAGTGATGATTCACAGCCAGGAGAATTTATGCTCTGAGAAATCCATAGTGCCTTTCTTGAATGTGCAAGTGTGTATTTCTACATAATATAAGCATGCACGCTTGAAGGAAGATTATGTTGAGGACATAAGATGATTTCTCTTTTTTTGATTACCTAGAATTTTTTTTTTCATGTGGAGAGGTGACCTGCTTTTGTAAAATGATTTAAACCATATTTTTATCCCTTAACCTTTAGAATAGAAAGATCACCTGTCTTTTTTGATGTTATTGATTTATTGCAAAATAAGAAAAAAAAAACCCTAGTGACCATTCAATTGTGCAAGCACGCAACAAGAAGTAGGTTTAAAGCATTGAAGGGCAATGTTTAGGAAAAGCTGATATATATATATATATATATATGTAATATATCAGCTGTTAAAATGCTCTTTCTCTATGTAGACCAAGAGGTTTTGGTATAGATAAGGTTGAAAGAGAAAAGGGAATAAATCTATTAGTATTAATTTATTCTGAAAACTTTGTTTCTCAGAGGATGAAATACCTGTGTTTGGGAGTGCCAGAGATGCAGACCTCTGTCAATGTAATTGCCAAGTTATGAAGCAGAGAAATAAACCCTGCTTAAATTCTGGCTTTTGATGCTAATGATATATCTCAGGGTTGAGGTTTTGCCTCAGCTAGCAGCTAAGCACCACACAGCCGCTCACTCACCCTTTCCCCCCTTAAGGGGATGGGGAGGAGAATGGAAAAAACCCTCATGGGTTGAGATAAAGACAGTTTAATAGGATAACAAAGGAAGAGAATAATAATAATAACAGTAATAATAATAATCACTGTCATCAAGTGATGTGCAAGTGCAGTTGCTTACCACAAGGGAAGGAAAAAACCCAACAACAACCTGATGCCCACTCTGTTTCTGAGCAGCGATCCCACCTCCCGGCTACTTTCCCCAGCTCTATCCAGAGCATGATGTCATATGGTAGGGAATATCCCTTTGGCCAGTTTGGATGAGCTCTCCTGGCTGTGCTCTCCCAGCTTCTCATGCAGCTGGCAGGGCATGAGAAACTGAAAAGTCCTTGACTTAGTGTAGACGCTACAACTACCCAGCAACAACTAAAAATATCAGTGTGTTATCAATGTTATTCTCATACTAAATCCAGAACACAGCACTAACCAGCTGTTAGAAAGAACATCACCTCTATCTCAGCTGAAACCAGGACACGCTCAGTATTACACGTAGCAACCATTTCTGTTTCCTTCAGTCCAGATCTTTATTAATGCAGGAGAACTATTTTGTATCTTTTTTCATTTTTAATAGAAAGGTATGACCAACAATGCTTAACATTTATTTTAGGACTAACATGGGCCGCTAATTTTACATTGCCTCTCTTCTCCTGTTTTTTTCTGTAATATTTTTCCAGAGTTCGTAGAACAAAATGTCTGTGGCCCACTTTTTTGATACATTAGCCATCTCAAATTCATTTAGTGTTACTGATCTTTCAACTAAATTATGAAAAAGAATTATCAAAGATTAAGATCACTTGAGATTTTCTTCCTGCTCCAAAGAGGAGATTTTACAGAATTTTTTCACTAGAATATGATTTAAAAAAAAAAAAAACCACATAAAAATAAGTTGAATTTTCATGTTTTACAGGTTTATTAAGAAAGAGAGTGAACGGAAGCAAAGAACTAACTTAGTAAATTCATGTTATCAGTAGAATTAGAACCTGTGGGAGCTGCTCTGTTTTTTCTCAATCTGCAAGATTGTACTCACACAAAATTGTGCTTTCAGAAATCACTAGTTTCTGCAAAACGCTACACCTGGATATTTAATGATTAAAGCTCACTGGAGAAGCAGTGCATCTATATAGTCATGTAGATAGCAGGATCAGATCAGGCCATATACAATTTACAGGGTGAGGTGAAGTGCAGGGATGCATAATTTAACGTAATGGCACTTATGTATGTTGCCACAGGTGGTGCTGTTCTAGGTAATTTTTTTTTTTTAAATCTTCATTGTTGTATTTTATGAATTTTATCCTGCAGCATGTTTTCCCTGAAATTAAATTTTGTTAATTTTGCTTTTCAAATCTTTGCTAAAATGACCTGCCAAAGAGAGCAAATTTTGATACTGTGCATCCTTGGCTGTCAGATACACTGGGAAACTTGCATAGATAGTCTCTTAGGTGTTAGTTTTTATAAGAGGCTTACATTCTTAAACATAGATGAGGGATTTTTTTTTTTTCTTTCCCCATAGGTTAAACAGCTAAGTCATTTAATTAGTAGAATTGTTAATGCTAATGTGAACTTCCTCTGTGATGGAAAACATTTCTTTCCCTTTGGAGAAGATGGTATAAACATTTACAACATTTACCTCTCCGGGGGAAGTGATGAATATCTACATATTCTGCTGAGGAATGTGAAATTAGTGCTTCTTTTGGCTTGAATGTTAGACTTGACCTTGCTAGTTTCTAGTAGTGACTTTTTTTTTTTTAACTGCTATCAGAATTTCTTTCTGTCTGAATTTCCTTACTGTTTCAGACATAAAGTAATAAATAAACTTAACTCACATTGGAAACCCCAAGTTCATATTCTGTCATTTTCTTTCTCTTTTGTATTCTGAATACTGTTAAAAAACAGTATGTCGTTGCAAAAGTGAATCCATTTCTTGCTCTTTGTGGAGTATCTTTTCAAAGGAACGTAAAATTAACCTTTTTTCTGTTTTTAAAATGGTTATGTTTCAGTTGTTGCCTAGGGGATCTTTGTGTAAGTCTTCAGCTGAGTATTTAGAGCTTGGTTTCTGTGGTCAAATGAAAAAATGAACGTGTGTAGCCTTTAGCTGTTTTCAAATCATTTCTTCCCTTTAGCAGCTCAGTTCTGCAATGTTTAATGCTAACTTACACCAACCAGACTTCCTGTCATGGCCAGCCAGCGAAACAGGGATGGAATGAACTTCATAGGTCTGAGCAGCTCTAATGTGGTTGATCAAAGTGTGTGAGATGTAGGTACTCCAGGGTGTTTTCCCCAAAGTCAGTTTTACATGGCAACATTTTTGGTTTGTTTTGTTGCGTGGAATAGAATATAAACTTTTAAGGGCACATCTGTAAATGTTACCCTATTCTTATCTCACTTTGTGAAGGTGTCTTTTAATTTTTAATACGAAACCAAAAGCGATTTGAGATTTATGGCCCCTTGACTTCAGAGCTCAAACTGGGAATGATTGTAATACGTTGTTGCTGTGCAGAGCAGTCCAGTGAGAAGTTATTAATTTAATGGTAATTTGTTGTTACTGTACATGACAGCTCTGTGTGACCTGATTACTTAAACCAATGGGTTTAAAAGGTGCACTTCTCTAAAGCTTATGAGTCACACTGCTAAATCCCCAGAGGAGCCCTTGTAAAGGTAGTCATGTGTGCTTTGTCAAGATGTACCTCACTGTTTCTCATGTTCCATCCTTGTATTCAAGTTTTTAAAATATTTTGTGGCTTACCTGTAACGACTTCCTTGGGCCACTGAATGCCTTACTAAATTTTACTGTTTGTATGAGCTGAATTACTTTCCATGCCACATCTGTACTGTCACACCGCAGGAGATTTCTGCTTTCATGTGTCTTTGTCCTTCTCTGAGGGAAGCCTCACCTATTCCCTTTAGAGTTGCACAAGATCCATGTTTCATTGCTGGTCTGAATAAAACAGGCTGTTAAGACACACTTTGTGTAGTTAATCTTTAATTCTGCAGAAGTGAGAACAAGGCCATTGTCCTCACTAACCACCATGAAGTACATTTGCAAAAGGATACTAAAGGCTTTCTTCATTCACTGGGTGCTTATTTGCACGTAACTTGTGTGGCGGTGGGGCAGTTTCTGCGTTTCTGAAATGAAACCTTCTTTGGAATATTTTGTAATGCAAATTGTTGAAAAAAAATATGGATTCTGAAAACTGGTTCTTAAGTGCAGAATGTTACTATATACACACACACAAAAGTGCAAATATATTCATATAGAGAATGCCCACCCTGTGTCTTGGCCCACAGCACTTTGGTGATCAGAGACCTGTATCTTCATCTACAAAACATTGCCAGCAGTTTCCCTTTAGCCTTCTTGAGACTTATTGAAAATACCTGCTGAAGTAAATAATGCTGACACTGTAAGCCTCCTTTGAATCTCTCTGTAGGCTTTTTCTTCTCCTCTGTTAAATGCATAACTGAACTCTGATCCAAGTGTTGTTTGTGGCCACAGTCTTACTAGACTCTGTAGTCCATAGTGCCAGTCTGTAGTCCATAATGCCAGTCTCAGTTGAACTTTTACACTTTTTATCAAGACTTTTCTGTCAAGGATACCTCGCTAGTTTGACAGCCTCTTAAGATTTTTTGAATTACCCCATTTATATACAATCTGCCTGATTTTCCATCCTAAAACTACTTGACTGCAGCTGATCTGTGCAAACATGCCTTCCTACAGTGAACTTAGATGGGCACTTCCAGCTAACAAGGTGTTCTGCTGTTGGCATGGGCTGGTTTTAAGAAGGGTCTGTTCCCTAACCTGGTTGTCTGTCTGGGTGCTTAACTGTTGTGCTCCTATCTGGAGGTGGGTGTTGGGTGAACACGGGGAGGGGAGGGCAGACAGAGGCAGAACTGCTCCTTTGAATAGCAATGCCAGTTCTCTTCTTCTGGAATGAGCATAGTTGTGTACAGCAATGTAATGCTTTTTGCAGTTCTGTTCACATTGTTCTCTACCTGTGTTTACCTTATGTATTGTCTTCTGCTCAGCTTGCACAGCACCTACTGTAGTGGAATCCAAGTCTTGTTTTACCGTCTGCCTCTAAGTGTAACTGAAGGGAAGGTACCAGCAATTCCTACCTATCAGTGTGTGACTGAATGTGATAGCTACTGCCAGGTTATTTGAATGGAGATCAGTGGAGATGTTGAGGATCAAAAGTTTATTGTTAAGTTTATGACAGTAAAGAGCTCTAGCGGGTGCTCTGGAAGGCACTGAGCAATTAATCTGTGCAGTCTTTGGAAAGTCGCTATGTAGTAGTGTAATGATCCATTGAGTTAACTGATCTGCTGAACAACATACAACAGCAGGAGCTGAAGTTCAGCAGCTTCAGGCTCTGAACTGCCACCAGTACTGCGTGCCCAGATCAGAGCCTGAAACAGGATAGCAATTAAAGGTGCCTTGGAGTCTGGTCTTGATAAAAAAACACTTGAGGGAGTTGTCAGAATCAATAGGTGACTGATGAGGCTGCCAAGGAGATCCTTTTAACCTGTGGAAATAACCACATAAAAGAATGGATGAAATGTAAACTAGTGTTGTAGGATTTTTAGAGTGGCACTAGACTTCTAAAGCTGTTTGGCTGGGGAGTGTCCTCCTTGTCTTGCTGGGCGTGAGTCACCTTCTCTACAGGGCATACTTTGATTTATGTTTCCTCGAGAAATGCATTAATTTGCACTATTTGATGGAAATCGCACCTATGAGTGTATTGGGTTTGGTCTGACACTGCAAGTTGCATATGTCCAGGTCTGTGCTTTTTTCAGGTGTATCAGGCCCCAGGAATATCTGTCTGCGAAGCCAGGTCAGGATACGGCTCTGCCATTTGCACATGGGATTGAGAAGGAGGACTTCAAGGCAGTAAGAAGATTGAGCATCTGAGGTGCTGTGCTTGTAGTTCTGGCACAGGCATGAAGTTACATTTTAGTTGTTCAGTGACAGATTGTGCTATAAAAAGTTTACAGTAACTGCATAACATCTAAATTGGTACAGCTGATTTACTAATCTGAGTCTGAAAGGTGTTGTAGCTTTTCCTGGCCTGTTCCTTTCTTGGTTCAGTTGGGATCAGCCATTCTGGACTTGGTGGGCATTGTGTGGAGGGTGCTGGGCAACTCCAGTCTACTTGGGGAGAGAGCAGAGCTTAGTGCAAGACGAAAATTGGTGCTTGCTGTGCATGTCTCTCTTTCCATTCTCTGATTTTCTGCCTTGGCTTTTCTTTCAATAATAGAGAATACTACATCCTAAATAAAACTACAAAATGTCATTAAAATATGTGCAGGTAGTTGCTATTCATTTTATGAAACTATAACATGTATTATCTTCCTTTCTGTAAAAATCTAAAGAATGTTTAATAAAACTTGTTTTATATGTCAGTTTCATAAATTATTTAAGTAAACATAATGGCACCGTGCTAGAATATTGTAGGACATATTATATATGTAGCCTGAAAAGTACAAGAATGTAAAAATCTGAATTTGAGGGGGGCTTATATAAATTTTTTTTTTTTTTTTTTTNTTTTTTTTTTTTTTTTGTTATCTTATCAAACCATGCTTCTGTTTACTGAATGTTTAGCAATTAGGGGACAGTAATCTCTTTTTCAAAGACCAATGGGAGAAACAATAATATGGTTACCAGTGTGAAACCGGTACAAAAATACAAAAATCCTTGTGCCTGTACATATATACACGTAGGTTTATGCAGGAGCCTGGGATGGTAGGGTTGAAAGGTTGTAATGCAAGGAAAAGAACTGTAGTAAGTATATGTAACAGAGGGGAGACATTGAGTAAGTGTCTTTGTTTCAGAGATCAGTATGAGGTAAGAGCCACTTGAAATGACAACAGCAGTGCAGGTTGTGAAATCTGGTTTATCGCTGCTTATAGTATATACTTTGAGGGGGGCCTTGTGATGCGGTGTTTCATATATGTGGACTTGTAGGAGTCTGAAAGGAAAGGTGTGCTTCACTTTGATGTTAAAACTGTGTTTTTCATCAGGGATTTGTTGGGTGAAAGGAAAGCAGAGGAGGTGACTGAGGTTGCTCTTGCCCATGATTAGAATGAGCCAGTTGGTGTACAGTCCCATGTCATTTATTGCAGCCATGCAACCTCCTTCCCTCTCCATTTGGGTACTTTCTGTCTCTGTATCCTGATTCTTCTCTGCTGATATTAACATGGGCTTAGATCATCTTTTTCAGAAGGTGGCATTTTGGGATGGATATTTGGATACTCCGCTAGGGATGTAAGTGAGGCTCTGGATGGTAAGGAGATCAGAGTCATCAGTAGGAGCTTTTGGTTACTGGTCATTTATGGTCATGTCATGAATTTATTTAGCAGTTTGCATCTACATTTAGGGGCTTTGGCCAATCACATATGCAGATCTTAGGAGTTGTTTTCATGGTTTGAGAGGGTGGCTGAGACACAGCTCTATCTTGAAGATAATTATACTTGGAAAAATAAGTTTAAGAAAAATGCTTGTGTCATACAATTAGTTCAGGTTAACCTTTGAGGCCCCAGTTTCCCAAGGAGAAAGGAGTGTTTGGTGGAAAGCTTGGCCTGGGATACTTTGCAAAAAATAAGGAATTCCAAGATGAGTTAATGTTTCATTATCAGAATTTTACTGATGAACTTCCTTGCTTATCTCTCCTTCCTTTCCATGTTGGCAACACAGAAAACCAACGTGACATGGGCTGAAGCTTTAACCACTGTTCAGCTCCCCCTCTGTTGGCAGCAGAGTTGCTTTTTCATGATGCGATTAACTGTGTTCTGTTACTGATGAAGTACTCATTTAAAACAGGGGTTTTATGTTGTGGCGTTCTTAAATGCATGGACAGAAACCCTCAGCTATTTTCCTTGGATCTTGCTAGGTCTGATAAACACATTTCAAGAGTACCCATGAAATGTTTTTCTTCATCCTCTGGCCCATAAGTCAAGACTGTCCAGAAGTGGGAAGAGCTGATTATTTGTCTGGTCCACAGGCAGAACAAAACCACTTCCTCAGTTTTCTAATAAGTATCTTATCTTCAGAGAGCACATATTTCTATTTCAGTGCTGTCTCACTACTGTTATGCAGGCTGTGTAGCAAGGGTTTGATAAAAAGGGAGCTGACTTAAGAAAATGTGTGCTCATGCAGTGTGCTCTAATACATACCTGTGTTCTGTAGGAAGCAGCAAGTTAGAAGTGATACACAGGTTATGTTAAATAACAGAGATCTCTGTGGAGTTGACCAGGGAAAAAGCTCACAAACATTTTCATTACTAGGCTGAATTTTCTCTTTATATTCCCTCTTTAAATATTTTTCTTACAAGTGCCCATGACTATACTAGCTGATGAGGTTATCTGACTATCTAAGATGCATAATTTTTTAGGTGGGTAAGTTAGAAATTGTATCATCTTTTGTGTCTCTGAATAGTTGTCATGGCAATTGGAAATTCCTTGCTTAGAGTAAATGCCATATGTGAAATCATGCCTTCTGTAACCCAAAGGGGCTATGTGTATACCCTTTGTCCGTGGGTAATCGATGATAGTGAAATGATAAAAACACGACAAGATGTTTTTCTTCTTTTTGTCCTTCTCTGTTGTTGGTTAGTAATATATTTAGTTGTGGCTTTGTGGATTGCAAGCTGGTGCAATTTGCATTTCTTGCCCAATAAATATATGTAAGTTTATATATAGATATATTTTATATATGTATATATGCACATTTGAGTTGTTCATCTTACTGTTTCAGGCTCTGCTAGAAGTGCAGTTGTACTGACTGAATGTTGTTTCCTTACAGTGGATCTGATGGAAATAAAAGAAATTCGCCCAGGAAAGAATTCAAAGGATTTTGAGCGTTGCAAAGCAAAGCAAAGAGAAGAACACTGCTTTACTATTTTTTATGGTGCCCAGTTTGTCCTCAACACCTTAAGCTTAGCAGGTACTTTTTTCTTCTTTGTTTCTTATTTAAATCTACCAGCTGTACAAATCAAATATGTTGATGGAACAGTAATGCAAAGAATACTGTGGCTTTGACTTCTGCAGTTCAGGAGTGCGCTAGATGTTTAAAATCCGGATATAGGCCTTTTACTCAGCCCTTCATGTCTGTGAACTGCATTTGTAATGTTTTGCCTTCAACTAGTGTATCGTGTGAGTGTAGTTTCTGGTTTGCTAAATCATTTCTAGCAAGGTAGACTTTTGCTGGTTAAATATCTCTAGTGAGGTTTTCCTTTTCACTGAAGAGCAGAGGTGACATTGTCCTCTTCAAAGTCAACAAAGGATTTGCTATTGTCTTCAGTGTGGCCAGAATATTGCCCTGGCATTTTTAGTCTGGCAAAAATGGTTCTGGAAACAGTAGCCATAAAGAGTTAGTGTACAGCTGTATCACAGAAACTTTCTTATCACCTATGATTAATTGCAGAATAATTTGGAAAAATGAAGTTCTAGTTTGGTTTATGTGTGTGCTTGTCACCTGGTAATACTAAACCCCTTCTAAAGGAGTGCTAGGGGACCATAAATAAAATTGGAAAGTGATAAATTAAAAATTAAGAGATCCATGTGAAACAGAGTTGTATTCTGTATCTATGGAAAGGTTCACCTTCTTATTTAAGGTGAGATTATCCAGAGTTGCAAAACCAAAGATTTTGAAATGAAAAGGGATATAAATTCTCATAGAGCAAGCTGAATACAGTTTCTGACTAGTGGAGTTTACTAAGAGTTTTCTTTCTGAAAATTTTGTGATTGATCCTTGGTTTAGAATCATGCAGACAATTTATTTGGAGTGATAGTTCTCTCTGTCCTGTGCAGGAACACACTTGTCCATTTAAATGGATTTTTGCAAAATCCATTGCAAAAATGGGAGAAAAAAAGAAGTGCTTTGTAAGCATTTTAACACTAACAGTAGCTTTTTTAAAAAAATCGAATTAATTGCTTATAGATTGCAGTACTAGAAGATTTTTTTTTTTGCAGTCTGATGCACTGGAAATTAAAGACTGCTTGGAATTAATCCATTGTTACAGGCTTTTACCTTTAGATAAGTTTTACCATTGTTGGATGAAGTCTGTGAAAATTGTGAGTAAGCGCCTGTGCTGAAGTGCAGCTGTGCCAGGTACTTCAGACTGATTAACAACCCGCCGTCCCTCCTCCATGGCAGTTCACAAAACCAGGTCTCTGCCAATACTTTGGAAACACTTGCTACTGTGAGATATGTTGCTGTAATGCTGAACTGCAGAACAACATGATACAACTTTCAATTAAGGGGGAAATCCTTTTCCTTGTTAAAGCTCTTTGTCGTGGTTTCTTAAAACAATATAAAATAATTGTTACTTAGGGGGAATGGTAGCTGTCATAAAGGGCAGAATTGTCTTGGGAGAAGAATTGGTTTGGCAGTGGTAGTGGATGTTCTTTCCAAAATTGTAACAAATTGAAAAACATTTCCATGGGGAGCGGAGGCTGGGCTCTAGCTTCATCTTTAGGGGATTACATTGTTTGAAAGTACACTTAAATAAAATGTAATCTTCATCTTTTGAGAAACTGTTTTGTTTTGAAGGCAGTTAAAAGAATTTGCACAGATTTGAGCTCCTGTGTGAAAGTAGTTTTTCAGAACTGGTTTAATTGAAGAATGCCTTAATGAAATTTCAGAACAAGTATGCTAAAGCAAATGGACTTTGCCCAACTGAAGGTTGTAGTGATAGCATCTCATCCAAGGCCCCAAAAATTGTTTTCAGTTTACCTGTTACTCCCTAGTGAAGGCTATACCCACCACACAGTTCATCTTGCTTCTTTTGTGTTGCAGCATTACCAAATGTGATCATGTTAAATGATGTGGAGAACTCTTCTGGTTTGAGAAATGGAAAGGCAAACTATATTTAAAACTAAACATACACTGATAAATCAATTTGTAAGGTTGAGAAGAAGTAGTACCTGGCTTCTAGTGTTAAGCTGTATAGGGAATTTTAGACCTTTTTTAAACTTAACTTGTATTAAAATGTGTTCTGTGTAAGCTATACCAGTTTCGTACATTGCTCCTTTCCTGTTCCTCTTGCCTAAATCTAGTCTGGAACAATCCATGTTTAGAGGCATGATTAGGACAGACAGGAGGTGGTTATGTCCATCAAAAGCCAGTACTTTACATTTTGTTTTTTTGTAGGTTGCTTGGAATGTAATGAACTAGCTTTATGCTGTAACACACTGAGTTCTTTTGTCTGTGCGCTTCAAGTTGCTCTAGATGTAGGTCCCTGGGCTTTTGCTACTGTTGACATAGTGGATAAGAAAATGAATTTTGAGTGTATTACTACAAGAGCTCAGCAGTAGTTTCATAGTCTTTCTGCTGAGATACTGAAACTTACTTACCCTGATAAGCAGACTTCTAAAAGGAGGTATTTTTTTGACAAAGCTTCCAGAATTAACCCTCCCACTCCCAAATTTATGCTGGTTGTTATGTTATTATTAGCAATTATTAGCAACATGAAGCTATGCAATGAGATTTATCAAAGAGAAAGGTTAATCAGTAGCTTTTTACACTAGGGTTTATCTAAACATCACATGTTATATCTTGGTTTTGTGTTGATTTTGCTTTGATGTTTCTCATAGCATATTATTTTTTGCAGCTGACTCAAAAGATGATGCTGATAAATGGTTGTGTGGCTTGAATATCTTGTATCAAGAGGTCATGAGTGCTCCCACACCTGCGATCACAGAGAGGTATTAGACATATTTTCACTTTATGAGACTTGATGTTGCTTTGGAATTGAAAGTGGAAAATCTGAAAGAAACGTTTAAGGTGCAACAAGTGGTGCTTGCCAGTTACCTTAAGAACAACTACTGTCCAGTTAGTGTAATACAAAAGCTCATATGGAAATTCTCCATGTCTATTTTGCTATATACATGTTCTGGAATCACACTGTGCTAGGTCCACCAATGTGAACTTGCAATTTACCTTGTTCTGTATACCAAAAACAAAGCAAAAAACCCCCCAAACAAATCTCTTAATGAGATTACAACATTTGATATAAGTGCGTGTTGACTTCTTGGAAAATTTAAATGTCTTATGCAATCACAGTAGGCTTGCTGTAGAGGATGTCCATGTGTCCTGTGTCCCAATAATTCTGGGGTGTGCATTTGCGGTTTCTGCTCTTCATTGGACCCCTTGCATGGTAGGGCAATGTGATCAGCTACTCAGAGAACCAGGCTGAAAATGAATGTTTTTAAGGTTTACTCTTTAGCAGCCAGCCATATGGTGGTGAAACTGTGCCCTTAATGCTTCTGAGGGTGCTGTATGTGAAACTACTCATACTCAGAATGCTGCTTTTGTTGAGAAGCTTTTAACATTGTCACCATACCTGATTGCTTTTCATCACTGCTGACATTTGTTTGTGGTCACGGCTGTTACCTGTTGTGAGGACATACTCTGTCCTTGCTTGCTACCTGACCAAACTCTGGCTTTGACATTGATATTGTCTTTGCCTATTTGCTATTCCAGTTGGGGAGAAAGTATTCTTAACTATTCTTATCTATTGTATGGTATTGCAGCAAGCTGTTATACAGAGCACTACTGGGTTCCAGCCTATGTTTGTGCAGCAGAGTGATTCCCGCAAAGACTGAAAATAAGCTTAATAATGACATGCTGTGTTCATACTTTACATCAGAATTGCATGTGTGTGTGTATATTTACTGTTAATGCTGCTAATAGTATTTTGCAGTGCACCTTAAACTGACACGCACTCTAATGAGGATTTTCTTTAAAATTCTCTAAACCTCTCTGCCTAATTTTCATTTTTTATGCATGTAACAGGTCTTTGAGCCAGCAGCCCCAGCTGGCATAAATCATTGACTTGATGGAGTTACTCTGGTTTAGACTAGCTGAAGTTTTGGCTCACTTTATCCACTTACATTTTTACAGCTTCTGGTTGCTCATTCTTTTCTGTCCTGCCCGCCCTTCCCCTTCCTGTGCTGTTTATGTGGCTTCAAAATGCAGTATTAAGCAGCAGAAAAGTATATATTTACAAATATGGTTATAAAACTGGCAGAATCCTTAGATGCTGCGCTGGAAATGTTTTTGCTTTAAATAAAGAGATGTGTCTTACGACTTTTAAATGTTCTGTTGAATCTCAACCACGGATTTTGATATTTCATTGGCTATGTTTTCTTTCTAATTCTTAGATAAAACATTTTTTTCTTTTTCCCCAAGCTGGCTGAGAAAGCAGATCTATTCTGTTGATCAAACTAGAAGAAATAGGTAAGAAGCTCTGTCTTTGTTCAGTTTGTTTTTAGTGAACTTTTGTTGCAGATTCTAACATGGAATGAAAAGAAATAAATACTTCTTCATCCAAGATGTGGAATATGAGACCCCTGACAATGGCATTTGCTCTTGCTTTAACAACTTGAGTTTTTCTTTTTGCTGAAGACACTGTGTTCATAGCACTCACTCATGTTCATGTACATGGTATAATGAGGAAGCAAATGATGAAAAATAAATAGTTTTGCTTTTAGCCTACAATTACGCTGTCAGAATGAGGAAAGGAGTTACCTTCTTTCAGTCGTACTGTAGAGATTCAGCTCAGCTATGCAGCTATTTTAGGTTGCTTGCTCTATAGAGGGCTTGGGTCTTTCATAGCCAAGTTGGAGCACTCCATGTTTGCACTGGAGTGACTACACTCTACTGTAGACAGAGCAGAGCCAACTTTTAAAAGCTTGTTTGGGCATTTGTAAAAATGAGGCTGCATAAGAAGAGCTCAACATAGGCTGCTAAAGATCCAGGGCAGAGGTTTGAGTGATTAGCCTTCCCTTGTTTCAGTCCTGATGGGGCCTGAATGTGGCTAGTATGTGTGGTATCTAGTTTGAAACTAGTCACTGCAGCAGTGTCAGATATATCCAGAGATAGGGTTGTCCCAGCAATAACATGAATTCTTTCCTGCGGGGGTCAGAGCTGTGTGGAGAACAGAAAAGAATATTAAGAGACGATAACAGAGATACCCGAGGGTATTAGGGGAGAGGAGGACTGCTGGTATGGCAGGGTAGTACCATGTGGAAGAGTTACTTTAACACTGGGAAACAGAAGATACTCTTGAACATAGATATAGAAGGAAGTAAAGTCAGTGGTTTGGAATAAGGGCAAAATCTTACTTTTTGTTTTGAGAACTTGGCCTGGCTACATGGGCTTGTCTCTTTGCCACATATTTGAAAAGACCAAAACCAAAACACCTCTGACATGGTGTTTCTCATGTGAAAAAAGTCCCATGGGTTGTAGTTCCCAGTGTGTTGTGTAGCTTCTTAGGTTTGTTTCAGTAGTTCAAGTCCATGTGTGATGTGGGTTTGTAACTTTTGCACAACAAAGGAGACTTTTTTGTTTTAATGAATTCAGCTGCATACCTCTCCTTAGAGTTGCCAGAAATCATGCGACACTGAGAAGAATGTTAACCCCTCCTCCCCCATATCTGTTGCTTTACCATGATTTTGCTCTTTGTCTGGTACATGCATTTTATTCTAAGGTGTAATTCAGCGTAGAAAAGTACATGTGTTTCCTCTTACTTAGGCCTCTTCCTAAAAGCAAAATAAAGTGTGGTGTTTCGTTGTGTGAATGAGACTGTTATTGCAGGAAATAACACCATTCTGCAGGCAGCCTGTGGCACTGTGTGACTGGCTTCAGTGTGAGCCGAGATGCCATTTCAAAACGGCGTTTCCTAAGCTGGCAAGAGTGGTGAAGGGGAAAGTACCATCCTTTACTGGATATTGGCTTACACCTCCTGATGTATGTTGAAAAACTGGCCCTGCAATGGAGATATGTTGGCAGGGATCATGAAGCAAAAGCAAATGTTAGCATGGGGAAGCTGTGGCTGACAGTATATGGCTTGCTTGAAGAGGTTTCATTTGTTGCTTTAGGGTTGTTTCATCACTACAAGGCAGTCTGGTTAGGATCAAGGGGATTTGCACTGTGGAGAGGGCAGTCTGTCATTCTCTTGATAGATGATTCATGCTTTTAGAAAAATTCAGGAAAGGAGTTTGGCCTGAGTTTCATTGTGTTTAGTGTTGCAGTTTCTAGGGAGGTTAATTGTAAAGGTTAGGCTTCCAGGCAAGTCCTGTTTCACAGGTTGGGTTTTTTTCAGTGGTAATGAAGTCCCAGGTCTTTGTTTTGGCTTGCACTTGTCTGGCCAGAGGAAATTGCTTTTCTTGGTGTTTAGGGTACAGAGTGCTCATTCTTGCTCCTAAAAGAAGTGTTATTTTCCAGAGGTCTGGCGACAGGGCGGAAAGCCAGGAATTTCCTGAGTTCTAATCTGGCTTTGGCATGGATTTTGGCTAAGCTCCTTCTTGCTTTGCCTCTTTCCCTCTCTACACAATGGAGATGAGAATATCTCACAGGGCAGCTGCTTATATGAACACTGTAGAAGTGTTACTTTCGTCTAGGTGCTAATTGTTTTTGTTGTTTTCAAGTGACTGTTCTGACCTTGTGTTTGCAGAGAGTTAATGGCTTTTATGAATTGCACTATAGGTCAAGACAGAGTGCCTTAGCCTTGTTTTCTTGGGTACTGTTGGTATTGCAATAATGTTTTGTGGGCACTAGCAGGAGGACCAGTAGAATGGATCCCCCTCATCTTCCACTCTAGAATTTGTCCCTGTGCCCTTCACATGTCCCGTTGTAATGTTGTGTCTTTCTCGTTGAGATCTCACACCTGTGCCTACCCAGAGTACTTGGAGTTTGAGACTGTCCTAGAACGTGCAACCTAATTTCCATTCCTTGCTATTCAAAGACAAGTTGAATAGCAGGTGATTGAAATGGAGCTACAGGAGACAGCTGAGTTGGTGTACCAGCTTGGTGCTGCTGAATGGATGAAGTCTCACTCTTTCTTCTCTACCATCTCTAAACGCTGCTAATCAGGCACTCCAGCCCCTTTTGTTATTCTGGCTATGATGCTGATCTGGACATGAGGTGAGCTGCATGAGCTATGAAGCCAGTGGGAAACTTGTTCTGTCTCCACAGCCACATAGTTTTCTGCTGGTTGAAATCAGGTTAGCAGAAGTTTTGATGAGCATCACAGCTGGCCTGCAGAAGTAGTGGGACCATAGCAACAGGAAAACTGAGTGGGGCACAAGGAGAGGAGTTGGAGTTGTTCTTGTAACAGCAGTGAGCTGTTAGATTGGCTCACCTGTAGCTATGACACATTTAAAGCATTAGGACACCCAGCTGCTTTAAAAATTACCCTTCTCTCTGTTCATACAGGAGTTACAGTAGCATTCCCCTACCTCCTGTTTTAATTTTGATGATAACTCTGTGTTGTGGTTTAACCCCAGCTGGCAACTAAGCCCCACACAGCCGCTTGCTCACTCCCTCCGTGGCAGGTGGGGGAGGGAATCAGAAGAGTAAGTGAGAAAACTCATGGGTTGAGATAAAGACAGTTTAATAGGTAAAGCAAAAGCCATGCATGCAGGCAAAGCAAAACAAGGAATTCATTCCCCACTGCCCATTGCAGGCAGATGTTCAGCCATCTCCAGGAAATCAGGGTTTCATCACACGTAACAGTTACTTGGGAGGACAAATGCCACCACTCCAAATGACACCCCCTTCCTCTTTCTTCCCCCAGTTTTATATGCTGACCATGATGTCATATGGTAAGGAACATCCCTTTGGTCATTTGGGATCAGCTGTCCCGACTGTGTCCCCTCCCATCTCCTTGTGCATCCCCAGCTACTCGCTGGTGGGGTGTGATGAGAAGCAGAAAGGCCTTGACTCTGTGTACGCACTGCTCAGCAGGAACTAAAATGTCCCTGTGTTATCAACACTGTTTCCAGCACAAATCCAAAACACAGCCTCATACCCACTACTGTGAAGAAAATGTACTCTCCCAGCCAAAACCAGCACAGTACAGTAAATATTGTGAGGTGCTCTGGGCTTGCTGTGAAGGATGCTATAGCAGTGGCAGCTAGGAGACTGGAATAAAATCTGAGGTTGATGAGAAAACTGGAAGATGTGAAGGAAATTGAGATTTTTGAAATAAGCTATTTATAGGTTTGTTTCTTATACAAAATCTTCCTTCAACAAAAGAAGTTTGAGGTATGCATCGTACATGATTTGATGTATGGCCAGAAAGCATGTGTGGCCAGAAAGTGTGGCAATGATTAGTAAGTTTAGCTTTGTATATAAGTATTGCTTAAATACATGGTGTATGTAGGCACTGTGTTGCTTAAAATCTGAAATAAGCATGTCTTATTTGAAAGATCGTGCTGTTATCTAGAAAACTTCGGGTTTTTATCTGTTGCTGGTATATCACTGGACATTCTGAAACTCTGTAAGAAAGGTCAGCAGGTTGTGTAAATGGACCTGGAAAGCAATCCTCTCTGGGGAAACTTGGTTGTGAGAACAGGAGGAGGTCATGTTCAGATGTTAGAGAACGGGAAAGTCTTGCTGCTGCATATCAGTTTTACCATCCAAGTGAGTAACATCTGGAGAAAAAGGTTATAATGATAATGAAAACTGGAGTTCTTACTTTCTGTTTCTGCTCATCCATTTTGTATATCCTTTGTATAGTGTTTTTTGTGTCTATATTCCAGTTTCAGTGGGACAGGAACAATGGAAGAAAGGCTGCAGTTCATCTGACCATGTGTAAACATCTACATTTGAGCTGATCATCTAGATCTGAGTAATTGTTGATGGAGAGAAATGGGTGTCTCTGCAGCATGGTTGTCTTCATCCTAATACGGATGCCCAAATTAATTGCAATGCCTATTTCTCCCCACTAACTAGAAAACATGTCTAGCTTGCTCACACGTAGGTGTTATGTTAATAGAAGTTTACAGTTATGTGAGATGAACCCTACCCAAAATGTTTCAATAGTCACATTTCTGTGTTGATAGAAAATATATTAGTAGCTGACCAGATACAGCAGAACTGTGGGGGTATTGCTATAAATTTTTTCCTTCTTTTTTTCCCAGTATCAGTATTAGAGAGCTGAAAACTGTCCTTCCCCAAGTAAACTTCAAAGTGAGCAGCATGAAGTTCTTGAAGGATAAATTTGCGGTAATTACCTGATAACTTACATCTGTTTGGTATTATCTGATAGGTGGTGTTATGTCTTTTCAGGATACTGTGTATGCTTTTGCTTCTTACCATGTACAGTAAGATAATATCAGTTAATTTCTCAGCTTGGCTTTGCTTATAGATATATAAGCAAAATATATAATATATAAAATATAGATATAAGTGTTCTTTCTTTTCTTTGTACGGTTGACCAAAGCCAACACTGGGTATTAAGCTCCAGTGCTGATACTGTGCAAGTACCTAGGTAACTGTTTTATGTTTAAGATAAAATTCATACATAAGAATAATAATCTTTTTGCAATATGATCAAGTAATAACCTCTTCACTCCAACTTGTGCTAATATTAATAACTTCTGAAGGTCATTTCCATTCCTGCAGGAATTTTAAATGTCCCCACCTTTTCCTGCTTTCAACTCTCCACCCTTAAAGCATACACTCTTGCTTCTGTTGCTCCAGCTAACAATGACTAGATGAGGCACTACATAGCGGGAATGGAGTCAGGGTACAAAATGCAAGGCCAAAGATGTGGGCTAGGAGCACTATGTCACAAACCAAGAATCTGTTAACTTGTTGGTATTCTTAAAAAAATAAATAAATTTAAAGAATCCCAAGTGGTTAAAACGAATTAAGTTGGAGTAGAACAGAATGCGTGAGAGAGTGGCAGCTGGAGTAAGAGTAACTTGCTTGCTTTGCAAATGCAGTTCAGGGAATTCTAAATTCACTGTGTGCTACTTTCTATTGTAGGAAATAGGCGCTCACAAGGAAGAGCTTAGTTTTGAACAATTTCATTTGTTCTACAAGAAAATCATGTTTGAACAACAGAAATTGGTAAGCTTTTTCATAAGTAGTCTTCATACTGTTAAACTGCTTGATCAGAATAAAGAGTGAATGCTGATTTTTTTGTTTGTTTGTTTGTTACTAATTTTCTTTGTTCCCCATTCCTGTAACAGAAAAAAGGTATAGTACTGTACTTGATGAGTACGTAACAGTCACCATGAGCAATTGGGTTAAGATCAATAAGTCATTCACATTGCTTCTTGTGTGTTGGTAGTAGAGATATGCACAGATATGATGGGATTTCTGGGAAGAATTTTTCTTGTGAGTTTGTTCAGAACGTAGAATGTCTTTTCATTTGTCTTTGCTGATCTGTTTACTGATAGGAGCAAGGTTTTTCCATACTTGTATTAATCTTTTATTGCTAAGAACATTCTGTAAATCACGAGGATGTATTATGAGCATCAAGTAACAGCTATTGTTGTCATTTACTCTCATGCTTGGAGATTACTGAAGGTGAGTCCATTATGAGACATCCTTGGGAAGCATGAATGCAGTGGAATTCCATTTTACTGTAAAATCTACTGTAAATTTACATTTTGACTACTGTTTCCATGTATTCATTGCATAGATTCATGAAGTTGGTGGAATCTGCATACATTTAGTGACTCTGAAAGTTAGGAACCCGTTAAAACTGTGTGAAAACACATAATTTGAAATTACTTGCATAAATGTCTTTGACCATATGCTTATTGGTGATTCAACTTGCAGTTGCTAAAATAGAAGCTTTGATAGTGAAAGTCAGTACTGTTTCTTTTGGCAATACAGCTTTCTTACGCTGTTTAAAAATGATGCTGAAATTATTGTGAAGTAATAAAGAATCTCCATTTACTGACAGGGGTTTAGTTTTGCCTGTGAAAGTCTAGTTAATCAGCTCGAGCAGAAAGTTGAAGAATAAAAGACAGAATAAGGAGGCTATCTGACTTCCTTAAACTCTTGTTATCACCCCTTGTGGATCATTTCAGAGAAACTCCTCAGTTTGCTCAACAACTGCTTTGGGTCAGTTGTTGAGTTTCCTGCGATCTGTAACTATGCTGCTCCAAGCTGGAAGCAATTTAGGTTTTATATTCACATGAATAAATGTGATGGATGATACGTAATTTCTGTTTTTCTGGGATATCAAACACAAAAAGCTCCCCACCAACTTGAGTCAATAGCGAATTTTTTGCCTGAGAATTGCATGTGTTCACACTGAAAGGCCTGGAGTGCACTTGCCAGCCTTGGCAGCATTTTTTTTCTTATGTGTTTAATTCAAAATGTGTCTTGCCAACTTGTGTGCAGATTCTCTGGAGCAGAAATGCATTTATTTCCCCTTCCCAAACGAATGTACATTATAAGATAGAATTAGATAGAAAATTGCATATTATTTTATTATTTATCTTTTCCCCCTTTTTTGTGTTTTTGTGTGTGTTTCTTGTTTTAAGATTCTTGATGAATTCAAAAAGGATTCCTCTGTGTTCATTCTTGGGTGAGACTCTTCATTTGTATTATTTTTCCACATTTCCATATGGTTGTAGTGTTGCAGGATTGTTTTTTAAATACATTGCTGTTTTTTTTCTGGTGCTTTAGTCAGTGAAAAGAAATGATACATGTTTTTGCATTCAGAAAGGTGAATTTATCATGGAAATAAGTCCTGAATATAATTTGATAAATGTTTTTTACCTTTTGACTGCAAAAATGGTATAGACTTGAACAAGCACATTTGCCTGTCTGATGTTACTAAGAGCTGAACAGACCTATTGAAGGACAATTTCATGGAGGAATTTTAATTTCAGTCCGGAGAGTGGTGTGGTGTACAGGCTTTGCCTAAACTGGAGCAGAATGCTGATAGTAACAGTTTCCGCGCCTTTCACTTGGCAGACTTGAAAATTTAAGCAAGATGTGTACAGCATGAAAAAGGAGGTCACAGTCATTGCTAACGTTTTGACTGTGAATTAAACCAGTCTATCTTAGTTTCAAATATTACACGAATAGATTAAGGAAGTTACTTTAGAAGTTTGTTCTGAAGGTACTGCGCATTTCCTTAGCCCTTGGTCATGTCATATGAATTAAACTTTGTGAGTCTGCTGAAAAGCACGTATTTATCAAGGATAGGTAGATTATAAATACTTCATTGGTACAGATGATGCAACATTTGTGTCCTACAAAAGGGAAAGCAGTTGTGCCACTTTTTCTTGGTGCAGCTGCATCTCGCCTCCTTTTTCAGGAGGTTTGATCTATCACAGTAGATCATCTGAATAATACATGGACAGAGTTATTTGTGGAAGTGTGACTGTATGATAATTTAAAAGAACAGTGTCTTCGTCTGCCTCGACTAAACTTAACACCACACCTGTCAAGTGAATGCTGCTCATTTGCTACAAAGCAATGAGCACAGATTTGGTACTTTTCCCAGGACCAAATCACTATCAGAAGTACATCAGGAATCCAGGAGGCTTTATTTAAAGGCTCAAAATACAGTAATTAGATAATAAAATATTACAAGCCTAATCTAAATTCTATTGAGGTTATAAAAAGTTTCTTCGTGGTGGCAGGACATTTATACTGTAAATCCAAGATACAAATCCATGTCATTTTCTGCTATAACGTCTGATGACACTTGCTCTCTTATTTCTTTAGCTTCACTTTCCCCCCTTTTTTTTTTTTAAAGAAATACTGACCGTCCAGATGCTTCAGCAGTTCATCTCCATGACTTTCAGAGATTTCTGCTACACGAGCAGCAGGTGGGAAGGGTGCAGAAATTCTGAGTTCTTTTTCTTAAGATTGTCTTTCAGAATTCTATGCTCATTAAAAAGAAATGTGATGTGTCATAGAATATGATTGATGGCAGCTGTGATACTAGGCCTTGGAGAGATTTCCTCTTCTTTGTTGCCACTGAAGTTCACAAGAACTATTATTTTTCATCTCTATAAAGACTCTGAAGGTGCACCAGAAAACAAGAGGGAGGAGAAAGTAAATCAGGTTTTGACAGGTCTCCGTTTAGTCATGTAGATAAACAGACAAGGATGTATGTCAAAGATGATAGCCTGGCCTGGTTACAGCTGTCATCATAGGTGCATCTGGGGTATGGCCTTGGCCATGGCCCCATTTGAGCAGCTCTTACATAAAAAGCTGAGCTGACTGCCTGCATTCGAGTCACAGGTAACTTTCTATTGAATGGAGGCAGTTCCATGTCCCATACTTGCAAGCAGGTAAGGATGGAGGCAGGGATTGGAACTGTATCTTCATGGTCTTCTGTGTTATTTAGCACAGACACTATGGGCAAAAATTGTGCAATATTTGCTAGGCGCTGCTATGCTCCAGATTTGCAAATATGATTGAAAAGTGAGACCTACATTTCCTGTATAAGCTTGCTACTTTCTTTTTCTTCCTATTTCACTGTGTTAGATTGCACTTAGAAACGAGAGGGATTATAGTTAAGGCCTATCCTTCAAGGAGGCCAGCTTTTTTTCTGTATGTGTGCATGCATATGCATGCATATGCAGTAGGTATCTTGTGGGCCTCCAGTCTATATAAAGGTACTTAGATGGAGATCATCTTTTTCCCCCCCTTAGACATTATAGAGGAAACTCGTAAGATATGTGAGTACAGTGAAACATATTGGCAGTAAACTAGCCAGATGAGACACAAGTAAATCACCTCTGTAGGTCTCTGTTCTTTATTTGATTTTTATGTAGAATAACACAAATTCTAAAGGTTTTTTTTTTCTATTGTATTATTATTATCTGAAGGAATCTTGGGCACAAGATCTCAGTAAAGTCCGAGAACGAATGACGAAGTTTATTGATGACACTATGAGAGAAACTGCTGAACCCTTCCTCTTTGTTGATGAGGTAAGATAATGATACTTTCTAATAGTTCTTCATGGACTTTTTTCCTTGCACTGCCAGTTCCTAGTTCCTTAATTGGATGGCAGATCCTCTAGGCTTCTCTTCTATATTGCTGGATTTCTTTTAGTCTTGTATGGTAAAAACATTTAAATTCAGTCTCTCTGTTTGTATTGTAGTTCCTCACTTACCTTTTTGCAAAAGAAAACAGTATTTGGGATGAGAAGTATGATTCAATAGATGCGCAGGACATGAATAATCCTTTGTCCCACTACTGGATTTCTTCCTCTCATAACACGTAAGTTACCAAAATTGCCATTGTCTATCCCTGTTCAAACAGACCGGCACATATTTGGAGAAAGTAGTACTTCTAAATTCTTCCAGAAACATACTGCGTGGATGTGTGAAACCTTCCTAAAGTGTGATGTAAATGTGGCAAATACAGTTTGTGGGACTCCTTTTTTCCCCGTAAGATCTTAGAGTTTTTGAGATATAACCGAGCTCTGCTCCCAGAAAACCCCAACCCTGAATCCTGTTAGAAAAATTAAAAAATTCTTGAATTGAAACTGTTCTAGCCTCTCTGCTTTCAGAAATTAAAGTTATTGAAGGAGCTTCCATTTTTTCCAAGCACCATCAGCCTTATTGAGCTGATGACAGAATTAATTGTACCTGAAGATAAGAATGCCATAAGGACCCTGCTTGTCCTGTTGAAAATCCCATACTGTTAGTGTGATCTGAAGGGCAGTGATTTGTTGCCTTGGGAAAGGACGCAGTGCACTATGAATAGATACTCTGACAGTTTACAGTGTCATAAATTGGAAAAGATTTGGTCCTGAGCAGGAGAGGAATATGGAGACCTTAAATTAGCACATCTGATGATCAGGACTTGGCTATTCCTGGTCTTTGCCTGGATGACAAGGATTAGAGCAGACAGAGGTGCTTGAGGCAGAGGAGGAGTGCAGTTTTCCATCCATACTCTTCTTAATTATTTTGAGGTTTTTTTACAGCCAGAACTTTGAAGGCCTGGCGACTGTTTTTTTGTTGTTACTGGTTTTAGAATTTTGTGCGTAGTAACTTAGCTGCTGATTTCTGTAGTTTGTGTCTAAGGTACCCAGCCCTTTTCTTTAACAGTCTGTGGTATGCAAGCTCTTTGGCCAAGTACAAACCTGTGTGGTGGTGAGTGTGAACTGTCTTCAAATGAAGGGGATTTGCTCATCTAGCATTGTAATGAAAGAAGATGTTAAGAGAGGGAGGAGAGATGAACAAATAAAATGTTGCAGGGAATGAAGTAAAGTGGATGTAGATATAGCTTATAGGTATATTTTGAAGTATAGAGTGTGGTATCTCTCTAAATACCCTCCACATCCCTCTAACGTGATTATGCCTCAGCATGATGAGATTGAGGCATGTTTCAAAGCTCATGATTTGCTCTCCAAAAATGTCTCAGTTAGAGTTGGTCGATGTTTAGCTTGAGCCTAGAAACTCCTATAATTTGGTCCAGTCAAAAATCTGATAGCATCAGGTTCAGCAGATAGCAGTCCTTCCATCACAAGTTTAAAAAAAAGAAAAAAAAAAAAGAAAAATCAATATACAGTCTCCATGACAGGAGAAAAAATGTTGCCCATGGAGTGAGTGGGAAATGGTTGAAATAGACTACCTGTCTTTTACGATTTCCTTTTACTCCTTAGGTATCTGACAGGAGACCAGCTTCGAAGTGAGTCCTCCACAGAAGCTTACATCAGGTGCCTTAGAATGGGATGTCGATGTATTGAGTGTGAGTAAAGAGTTTGGGGAGTGGTTTGTAACATGATCTCCGTGTAAGTAGAGTTTCCCTTGTTTACCAAGAAAGAAAAAAAGAACTGAAATCAAGAACTGGTTTGTTTTCTGAAGTTGGTCATATAAAAAACACTGATTCCCTAAATTGTTTTTCTTATGCCTCACTATTGCCCCATTGTTGTAGGCAGTTTAATAGAACAGAAAAGGAAGATAATAATAATAACAACAACAATAATAATAATGATAATAATGATGATGATAAAAGAATATACAAGTGATACACAGCACTGTTGCTCACCACCTCCAGACCAATGCCCAGCTAGTTCCCGAGCCACAGCTCTCCATGGCCAACTTCCCTATACTGAGCATGACGTCATATGGTATGGAATATCCCTTTGGCCAGATTGGGTCAGCTGTCCTGGCTGTGTCCTCTCCCAGCTTCTTGTGTACCTCCTGCAGAAGGAAAGCTCCTGCCTCCTCACTGGCAAGGCCTGGGAAACTGAAAAGTCCTTGGCTTATTTGTAAACACTGCTTAGCAACAGCTAAAACATTGGTGTGTTATCAAATTTTTTTTTCATACTAAATCCAAACCACAGCATTATACCAGCTACCAGGAAGAAAATCAACTCTCTCTCAGCCAAAACCAGGACACCTGTTCACTTGCTCTCATTCTTGTTCCCCTGGAATTTTAAGGAGATCATTCTAAATCTCACCTCACTGTACACCAAAAATTCAATCTTGGATCTACTATATGAAAGAATAGGATTTAAACTGGGATTACGATTACTTGCATAGTGTAGATAGATATTTTATTTACCTTCATTATAATACAGATAAGCCTAAGGCACAGAAGTTTTTGTAATTTGATGCCATTTGTCATCCTATTTAACTTGCTTGTAAATCAGTTGATGTCTTTGTGCATTTGTTCTATGTGTATGTGTCTTCATTCCTGTGCTTGTGTACCTTATTGAAAAGTTTGACTTTAATTTCATGTCATGTCACAAGTTACTTCATAAAATTAGTTGCTGCTGCCTATTCAATTTGGCTAATGCAAAATGTATCTCAAATTAAAGTTTCAGGGTTAACATCGACAAAAGAGGTAAGCTGTCAACTTGCCACTCGTTGGAGTGTATTTATCCCTGGAAAATTATTGTAAACTAGTAGAGTGACAATATAGCTGCTTGAATTCCTTATTTCCAGAGTCCCACATGATAATGCTTTGGGAAAATTTTATATTGTATTTTATTTGTATTGCTCCTACTTAAATGAGCTTAATTTTCTCTGTGAGAGATAAATTAATCTAATAGAATATTTTATTAGAACCTTAAAGTCTATGACTCCATATGTGGAACACTGAAGATTTGGATGTATTCTTTTTACTGGAGTTACTTAAGTGACTGCTTTGTCTCTTCCTTTTTCCACTGATTGTCTTTCCTAGTGGATTGCTGGGATGGTCCTGATGGGAAACCCATCATTTACCATGGATGGACACGGACAACAAAGATCAAATTTGATGACGTAGTACAGGCAATCAAAGATCACGCCTTTGTTGCATCTGAGTAAGCTTTGATTTATTTTCCTTAAGCCTGTTTTCATATGCTCAGACCTTCCTGAACTTCTTTACTCTGTAATCTGGAGCAAAAAGTAATAGGGGAATAATGACATTCTAGTAGTCTTCATTATTGCCAAATGTGGGTCTTTAATAGATTTAGTTTTGAGGAACAGTCCCCTTACCTAACAAATTGGGGCTGAGGAAGGTAGTGAGTACCCTAAAGTGGTTCTCATCTGCTAGCTTGGGTCTTCT
>VXBL01002741.1:46032-109251 GCA_013400195.1 Aramus guarauna | reverse complement strand
CATCTTCATGGCCTTTCTCTGGACTTGCTCCAACAGCTCCATGTCTTTCTCATACTGGGGACCTCAGAGCTGGATGCAGTACTCCAGGTGGGGTCTCATGAGAGTGGAGTAGAGGGGGATGATAATCTCCCTTGACCTGCTGGTCACACTTCTTTTTATGCAGCCCAGAATACAGTTGGCTTTCTGGGCTGCAAGCACACATTGCTGGGTCACACTGAGTTCCTCGTCCACCAACACCCCAAAGTCCTTCTCCTCAGGAAGAGGATTAAGAGAGCTGTCAATCCATTCTCTGCCCAGCCTGTGTTTGTGCTTGGGATTGCCCCGACACACGTGCAGGACCTTGCACTTGGCCTTGTTGAACTTCATGAGGTTCACACGGGCCCGCCTCTCAAGCCTGTCAAGGTCCCTCTGGATGGCATCCCTTCCCTCCAGCATGATGACTGCACCACACAACTCAGTGTTGTCGGCAAACTTGTGAGGGTGCCCTCAATCCCACTGTCTGTGTTGCTGACGGTGATGTTAAACAGCACCAGTCCCAGTACTGACTCCTGAGGAACGTCACTTGTCACTGGTGTCCACTTTGACATCGAGCTGTTGACTACAACTCTTTGAGTGCAACCATCCATCCAATTCCTTATCCACTGAGTGGACTATCTGTCAAATGCTTGTCTCTCCAATTTAGAGATGAGGATGTCATGCGGGACAGTGTCAAATGCTTTGCAGAAGTCCAGGTAGATGACATCAGTTGCTCTTCCCTTGTCCACCAACACTGTAACCCCTTCATAGAAGGCCACCACATTTGTCAGGCATGATTTCCCCTTAGTGAAGCAATGCTGGCTGTCACCAATCACCTTCCAAACTTCAAAAATTGATGGGTGTTTACTAACTCAGTGTGATTTAAGTAGGCAATTTAGCAAGCCACTTGTGAAACACAGGGGCGCTCCTGTTAGAAGGAAGTCACTGTTAGTGTCTTACCTTCTGGGCAATACAGATGCTTTACTCAGTACTGTTGTGCAACAAGATGAGGCAGATAACCAAAAGAAGACTTGTCAGGTTGAAACTGCAGTAGAACTTTTCAAAAGGCAAAATTAGGTTGAGAATCTGAGGGCTGCTCATGATCTCTTTAGTAAAATAATAATTGCTTTTGTCCATGCTTCAGTTTTCCAGCTCTTGTAAGAGCACTGCATCCTCTGTATTAAACTTCTGACCAGAAGAAATAAGGGTAGATAGATATAAGTGTATAGCTCTTGAATGTTAGACTGGAAACAATAGCACCCCACTATAAGGTGCAAGAGTTCCATGTTTAATTTTTTGGGTTTATTTCCTTCCAAACTGTTGTTACCTTGCAGAGCATAGAGGGGAGTTGCATAGGCACATGAATAATGACGTGACAGATCTGATTTAAAGGGAATTAAATATGATGATATTGTTGTCGTCGTCGTTGTTATTACAATTATAATAAATAATTGCCCCATCCCTGGAAGGCCAGGTTGGATGGGGCTTTGGGCAACCTGGTCTAGTGGAGGGTGTCCCTGCCCATGGCAGGGGGTTGGAACTAGATGGGGTTTGAGGTCCCTTCCAACCCAAACGATTCTATGATACGATTCTATGAGATGTTAAACTACTATGAGTCTGCACAAGAGAACATCCACATCACTCTGTACCGCGTACAAGAGCATTAAAGAGTCTTTAAATAGATGAGCACCTGCCAGTGAGCTAGTTGTGTTATTTGGCTTTTGTTTGGAAAGTGTTGTCAGTAAACAGTCAGAGCAACTCCTGCTTTAGGAGCCTGAGGGATTTTTCAGATAAGCCTGTCAAGTTGAAAGGTACCTACAGTAAGCTATGCAGAACTCAATGTAGTTGAGAACTACTAGATATGAGACAATCCCATCATTAACTGCAAGTAAGTATTTGATGTTACCCTTAGCCCCTTGAGCCACTGTTTTTTGTGAGCACTCTCAAGAAAGTAGAACTTATCCCCTCTTTTTGTAAAAGATTTCCCTTCTGTTCATTTTTCTTGTAGAAGAGTGAATTCCCAATTCATTTTAATTCCTTACGTTTTTTTGTTTTGTTTTTTCTTCCTTATGTCCTGCTCTCTGCAGAGGGATTCTTGTTTTATCCTTATTTCTTTGTATTCTGTCCTCTAAAGAATGGTGAGCTTTTATCAAACTATTTGTTTCTTCATTGGTTAAATGATAATTCTAGTAAATTTTTAACCTTTATTATGAGATATAAATTTTAAGTAAAGAAATTCCAGCCTTGTTGCATAAAGCCTTGTGGGACAGCTGTTGTTATGGTAATGACAGAAGAAGGCTGTGCAATGGAGGGAAATTCTTCCAGTAATACTGAATATGAAGAAATATTATGACCAGTTTTATATATGAGTCTATGTGAGTGTATGAATGTGGTGGCTTTCTTTTGTTTTGAAGCACAAAAAACTGGGGCCGAAGGGAGACATTGATGTGAACTTGGAAGACAAGAAAGAAGAAAAAAAGCAACAAGGAGAACTTTACATGTGGGACACAATAGAACAGGTATCATTTATGTGATATTTGCTACAATTTGTTGCAAGGTTGTGTAATACTGAAAATTTACATTAATTTTCTCAGTATTTGTGAAAGTAATACTGTCAGTTGAACAGATGTGTATGAGGGGAAGAAGATAATTTGTTTATTGTTACATCTTGTTTTGAAATTGTGGTTAGTGAGTTTCCCTCTGTCTTGTTAATGATTTTAATATCTCTCAACTTGTAGAAATGGACTCGGCACTACTGTGCTATTGCTGATGAAAAGCTTTCGTTCAGCGATGATATAGAACAGAATGCTGATGAAGATTCATCAAAGGTGATGGCTCTATTTTTTTTGTTTAAGTGTGTTCTTTTTAGTCTCTCAGATTATTTCAGATTCTACAGATGTGTATTTTTTTATGCTGATGTTGGAATTGTAGAGGATCTGTGTCAGATAACAAGTATATCTGGAGATAAAAAAAAATTTTAAAAGGGTCTTTGCCAAGGTACTCCAGTTAACCCTATTTTTAATAAAATAACTTTTTCCTTTGGCTAATTAAAGACTTGCAAAGAGGAGTACAAAGACAGTGAAATAGAATCTGTGTACTTAAATGTTAATGCTGATGTGTGCACTGACAATCAACGTCTATATGCCTTTGGCTAAATATTATTGCTATTCTCAAACTAGACAGTATGATGGGCTAAGGTTTGTTGTGTTAGTAATACTGCACACTTCTTACACAGGGCATGTTGTTCATGTCACGTTTGCAGTGTTTGTCACAGGTGAGCATGTGTTACTTGGCTGTTGTGCGTGGTACAGCAGAAACTTGAGGCTCAGTAAGGGTTGCAATAGCGGTGATGTTCAGCATGGTTTCTTGTTCTGACCTTTCGTGTTTCCATGCACACACTTTCATTGCTAACATGTACGTGCATGGTTCAGGGATTGCTCAATGTCAGTAGAATAACTAATGTGTAAGGAAGAACACAGATGTATCCTGGAAAAAGCTGATTAGAAACTCTGAATTAAGCAGTAGGGTGTTTTGCGTTGAAAATACAAATTGGTATTTGCATTGCTGCATTCTTTCACTTTCTGTTGATCACATATTTGAATAAGGCTGAAGCTGATCACTGCTCTAAAGAGATGACTTGACAGGGTGACTGGCTTGTTTGTGGAAGGAGAGTTCGGGGCTAGGAAGAGCTGAAATCCTGAAATAGTATATTGTTGTATCAATAATAAGTACTTTGTTTCAAAATCATAAAATTAGAAACGCACTATAAAAATTCTTATTTTCTGGTCTAGGAAGTTAAACATACTGAACTGCACTTAAAAGAGAAATGGTTCCATGGGAAGATGAAAGAGGGGAGAGCCACTGCTGAGAAACTGCTCCAGGAATATTGTGCTGAAATGGGTGGCAAGGATGGGACATTCCTAGTTAGGGAAAGCGAGGCTTTCCCTAACGATTGCACCTTGTCATTCTGGTATGGTGATTGTCAAAAACATTTTATGTGGGTTTTGTTTGGTTTATGGCATTGCATAAAAATGTGTGTATTTTTCAAGTATGCATTTATAGCTGAGAGGAGATAGGAATAAAGAGTTTCTATAATTACTGGAATGTTATTGATGGGATTGTGAAAGACTACTTGCTAAATTAAACTTCAGTGTAGCATAGTGCATTTTGGCAGAGTAGGCTTTATTTGAAGTGTTACAGTTGTCAAGAGAGCACTGACTGGTTTGATTCCCCGCCTCCCCCTTCTAGTGCTCTGGCAGGATATAGGATTTGTTATTTCCTCAATGAGTGGGCCAAAATTTGATCTTTTAATTTAGGGGTAAATTACTAATTTCCACACTGAAAAGGTAGTCACACGAGTGTACTCAGAGTGTAGCAGAGATTGATCTTTTCAATGAAAGGATTGTCTAGAGGGAAAAGAATAAAGAATTTTCAGGTTTTTGTGGTGGGTAGTTTGTGGGGGTTTTTTGGTAGTCTGGGTTTTGTTTTCTTCTGGTTGGGACATTATAAGGAACAGTGTATCAGATGGATTTCTGACCCAGAGAGCTGTCAGAGCAAATTTTGCAGGGAGTAAGTGTATGCCAGATTTTAAACCATTGTGGGTTGAAAATTATTATTCTCAGTCCTATAATCTTACTTGTCAGGATTTTTGTTGCTGTTTTTACTTTGTTTGAAGAGATGACACAGATTTCTTGCTGCTTTGCAAGCACACCAGGTAGTTAACCAGGAACAGGTGAGGAAATGCTTCAAGGAAAGAAAAACTGTTATAAAACTTTTTTCCCTTATGCCCCTCTTCACTTCTTCAGGAGATCAGGTAGAGTCCAGCACTGCCGGATCCGTTCTTCAAGTGATGGAGACACTGTGAAATACTACCTGACGGACAACCTCACTTTTGATAGCATCTATGATCTCATTCAACACTACAAGGAGGCCCATTTGCGATGTGCTGAATTTGAGCTGCGTCTGACTGATGCTGTGCCTAATCCTAGCCCACATGAGAATAAAGAGTACGTACAGCAGAAGGCAAGCACCAGGGTTGTTATGTCAGTGTCCTTTGTGTTGTTTTAGATGGTCTTGGATTTTTGCATAGAAAATTCCCTGGATTCAGGAGCACACCTGAGCATTACTTGTCCACAGATATCATAGGAATAGGTTTCCCTGGCAGATGCTGAATAAGATCACTGACTTTGTGAGAACCAGGTACAACAGAGAACCATCACTGGGAAAGCAATTTACTAGCAGCAACTAGGAAAGTCAATGAGAACTATAATGCTGTGGAAGCGTGCCAATGCCTTCTCTCTCTGCTCAGTGTTTTACAACACCCAGTGGGTTGGATTAGATATTTAGTAGTTGGCTGTAGTCTGGGAACTAAGTGATCACGGTCTGTGCCATCTGGAAACCCTGTTACTAGGGCAGTGAGTCCACACAATTACAGTTTCCTAATCCCGCCCTCCACCTCGCCCCTGTCAGAGTTAGTTAGGCTGACTTCGCCCTGTGCTGAGAGAAGTAGTATAGGTTGGTGTTTAGTTCCAGCTAGTATTTGCCTGATGTAGATCCTGGGCAGAGCTTACTCATGTTTACTGGCAGAACACTGTAATCACTTCCCTTTGTTCTGTTTTCTTTACAATGAGAAAAAGTAAATCTCCTTTGCATGTGAAATACTGATCTTTGACTAAAACTTCTTTTTTGCGCCCTCGGGAATCTGGGAGTCACTGCCCACCTATAGATCACTTTGGAAGCCAGTGAAAGAGGAGAATAGAGTTGAAGGGTTAGGTTTTCCTCCCTTTCTGTATAAGGTGGAGATGTACTGCCAGTATAAGTGGCCACACCTTTGCTGAAGACATGTTAGATCCAAGATAGGTCCATCCCTACAGCAAAAGATAAAATCAAGCTCTTAATAAAAGAATTCGAATGCCTGGTGTTTTTCTTTTGTCTGTGTTTGGGCTTTTCCTTAAATCTGCTATGTCAAAACTGGATAAATGACTGAAAAGGGAATGGTAGACTAAAAGCAGGAGCCAGTGCCTTTGTTTCAGGAAGAATGCAGATTTATGTTTTATCATTTCAGACAGACAAGGTATTCTCGTATATTCTTGATGCTTTCATCCAAAATAAACTGCTGTCTTACAATGTTTTGTAATAAGCTGCTGTCATAGGTGCCAAGATGGGGAAAATCTAATGCATAGTTTTTCTTGTAATGTTTGAAACTCTATTGTTAACAGCACTACCTGTTACTCTTACTGAATGACATGTGACGCGCTTTATAATCCTTTGTCCATTTTGATTTTTAACTGTTGTAGTTGGTACTATAGCAACTTGAGTCGGGGAGAGGCAGAAGACATGCTGATGCGAATTCCTCGAGATGGAGCCTTTCTGATTAGAAAGAGAGATGAGCCTGATTCGTTTGCCATGACTTTCAGGTAAAAAGGACACATACAACTACATTACCTAGTAGCCCAACAATGTTCTGTTTTTCTGTTATTTAAGAAATACTGTGGCCTTCTTAGAGTCATAAAATTTTTGCTTTCAAACTTTGAGTAATTAGCTTGATTGATTTGTGCAGCAGTTCCATGTATGAGACTGTGTACAAGAGTTAATTTGTGACTGGAATAAACCTTTATGGTTTTATAAAGAATATTTGGCCACCGACTGTCTCTTTCTTCCCATACAGAACTGTACATGGCCCTTCCTCACTTCCTTGACACTCTTTACTACAGGGTGCTATTCTGAAGTTTTCTTTGGTGCTAGTTCAGCAGTGATTCTAGGTCCATATCCCCTGGAAATCCTGCCCTGTTGTGTAACTGGCCAAAATAAAATACCAGAAAAATTGTCAGCTTTTCTTGCCAGGGAAAATATTTTCAAAACTGTGGTTCTTGCAACAGCTTTAATAAAATGAGTAGAATTCTGATGTTCTCCATTGTGCCTGCAAATCAAATTGCATTTATTTGAAAATGTGTATTTCTGCAACATATAAAATTGCTTTGGAAAAACAAATACTTGTTTTCCTCTTATTCACCTGCCTTACTGTGTATTGAAGATGTCCAGAATTCCCCAGTCCCCTGTGTACTTTGGTTTTAAGCTTTCTGCTGTTACCAAAGTGGATATTGAAGTAACCTGAGCTGCAGCATCTCAATAAAACCATTTCATAGTGGGGAAAACAAGATGTACCAAAACTTCAGCAGCTTGGAAAGGATGCAGGGGTCTTCTGTGGGTGGGATGGTTGTCAGCAGATGGTTTTACTGTTATCAATGCAAGCACAAACCTTGTGTTCAAGCACAAGAGTTGTTGGCTTTTTTTTTTTTTCTTTCAAAATTGATTCCTGTAGTAATCAAAATGAGTACAGGGAAGAGATAGCTACTAATTTTGAAGGGAGTGTGCCTATTGCTTAGGGACAGCAGCAGATCAGCAGCGGCGGATTCCAGAGGGACTCTCAGTCTGATCACAGACGTTTGTGTTAGTATGAAGAAGACAGAATCCCTATCTGTAGAGGAAAAAACCAGGGATATTTAATCTAAGTGAAAACATGGATTTGTCCCAAGGCCCTGTACATTGTAGAAAAGTGAGAATGTCTTCTTGTGAATTTAATCAGGCAACTGGAATTCAATTTGAATAAAAGAGGCTTTGGAAGAGGGAGAAATTATTTCACAGGATTAAGATGCACAAAGCAATTTTGGTCCAGTTTGCAGCACTGGTGCTCTCACTGGAAGTACCAATACCTTTTACAGCACCTGCACTTGTTTCACAGGGCGGAGGGGAAGGTGAAGCACTTCAGAATTCAGCAAGAGGGTCGCCATTTTGTGCTTGGAACCTCAGCCTATTTTGAGAGTTTAGTGGAGCTGGTAACGTACTATGAGAAGCATCCACTGTACAGGAAAATTAAGTTGCGTTACCCGGTGACTGAGGAGCTGCTGGAACGCTACAGCGTGGTAAGTGATGATCTTTGTACGAGTGCCAGTTGCTGTAGCGGACAGAGTCCCAGATCTAGACCTGGGGGTGCTGTGTTTGGTTCTGGTGGTGGTAGATGACCTCTGGGGGAGGTTAAGCAGGCAATTTGCTTATCTGTGAAGTTGAGATGGTTATACTGACTTCTCTCACAAAGGTTTTGCAACACATGAAGGAAAGAGCTTCGCCTTCGATAACAGGTCAACTCTTGCCTTCTTCATGATTTAATTAGAAAAGCTGCTCTGTGCAGTGGGGGATAGTTGCTCTGCTAAACTGAGATTTTGATAATAGCCTGCCTGCAGTTGGCCCTCTGTTCTATTGCTGGAGTGGGCAGAAATCTTAAAATGATCATGCAGATACCAATTGCTAAGCATTTCAGAAAAAAATGAAATATTCTGCCATGCCTCTTGCTGTGGATGGGCAGTAGCATTCACTTCACTGCACTGAAGCCATCTCATGGGTGGTGCCCGACTGCCTTCTGTGGTAAAAGTGAGAGGTACCTCTGAAGGCTCACTCTTTGAGATAAGCATGAGGAAATCTCCCCAAGAGATACTTGTCTGTCCAGTGACTAAACTAGGAGCCTGGATAATTAGCTCAGAATAGAGGTCTACTTTCTTGATGGATGTGTTTCATGACAAGAGAGCTTTGCCGAGCTAACTGGCTTTTGAAGAGCCTGAGATGCTGTCTTCTGTTTTCAAATGTATTTCTGTTAGAAGCTGCAGGAAAAACATGTCTGGCATGTTTGAGGAAATCAAAATCTGGGTTTTTTGTCTCTTCTGGTGAGACTAAAAGGTACTGAAAAGATTTTAGACCTCAGGATTTTTGATAATGTTGCCTGTAGCTAAGGTTCAGTATCCTAGGAGTGGACCCAAATGGGAACACAAGGAGAAAATAAAATGAAAAATACGAGTGTGTATGTTGTTTTAGAATTTTTATCTAATAGTGAAACCAATACTGGAACTGAAGCAATGTAACACAGAAATCTTAAGTGTAGGTATTGCCTTCCCTGGTTGCAATCGCAAAGCTATTTGACTGATTAAGAGATACCTTTGTGGGCTATTGCTGTTTCATTGTGTTTTACTGCTCATTAAACTGAGGCATAGGCAGGTTAAACAACAAACTCAAATTCTGCTATGTTCAACTATAGAAATAAGCATAACATAGGTGTCTGGCTTCCCTCCTCTTCTGTTTGCCTATGTATTGTCAGAAAGGTGGTTTCAGCAATGCATGTTCTATTAAGTACTTTTATAATTTTGATTCCTGTAAATTAATTAATTTTTTTCCTTCTTCCTGTTTTTAGGAAAAAGATATTAACTCCCTCTATGATGTCAAGATGTATGTGGAACCCAGTGAAATCACTCCTACAGTGGTACGCTTAAGAGAGATATTCATACTTACTGTAGACTTCTGAAAGTTATGAAACTTGTTTGTTGATTTCCTCTTAGCAGTAATGAAAAGGATAATGGAAAGCATTGGGCTGCTTGATTTATGGGGGACTGGACAGCAGAAATTTAAAGGGTGTGACCTTTTTCTAGCATCTCTTTAAAATTTGTACCCACATGTTTTCTTATGTGCTAATCCTGTATTGATTGCCCAAGTTCCCGCTATGGATGAATTTTTGCTATTGAGTCTGTGGAGGCAATTTGATATGGCATGCATGCTTATGCAGGTATGCCTCCAAATGAAATAACCTATGAGAAGATTCAATTTGAGAAGGCCAAGTCTTCATGGAAAGAAAGTACAATGTGTAACCCCCAAGTGTATCTGTGTCTGTCTGTGTGTTTATGAGCACTGTTATTTGTCTTTGCACAAAATTGTCGCAGTTCCACTAGCAAACACGGCCTGCATGCACAAATAGGTGCAGAATTCATTTATGTGCTTTCTATATAAAAATGATGTCTTTGGTTTATTAATGAGTTATTCAAGTTTGTTGTCTTTTAAGATATATGTAATGTTTTTAAAACAAGTAGCACAGCAAACTTCTACTTACCTCTAATTCTTGTTAGGGCTTGCCTACCTGTAAATTCTGATAAAAGTTTCACCTGCTTGTAAATTTTATGGCTGTAATTCTCTTTAGTCTTTTTAGCCAATGAATTTGCATTGCTGCTGAAGAATTTGGGTAGTAGTAAATTCAAGATAAAAAAATGCTTGTCCTGCTAAAACTGTTTGTCTTCATAAAGGAAATGTGACTAGCAGGATGGCTGATGCAGTTTTGAAGTGGAGGCTTTGCAGGCATCTAAGCCTACAAACTGACTGCATATGGATACATGTAATGAAGATAGAGGCTTGATATTTCACGGTGTGGGGCTTTGAGGTTTTTTTTTATTTATTTTTTTCCTTTTTTTGTCTCAACAGTAATTCTGTTGCAGCACTTAAAAAAATAATTCTTTTTTTCTTTTTTTCTAAGCTGGTACTTGAAGAACCGCAGTTAAGTAGCATCACTTGCTTCCACCAGTAGATGTCACTCCGGAACTTTAGTATTATGTTTTCTAAGCTTCATAACAAAAAGGGATCCTATCCCCCCTCTTTTTTTTTTTTTTTTTTTTTTTTAGTTTTTTNTTTTCCCCCCTCTTTTTTTTTTTTTTTTTTTTTTTAAGATTGCATTATTGATCATTTTATGACCCGTCCCCCTAGATGACCCCTTTGCTCTGTTTCTCTTAAAGCCTCAGAGAACAGTGAAAGCCTTGTACGACTACAGAGCGAAAAGAAGTGATGAATTGAGCTTCTCTCGAGGAGCTTTAATTCATAATGTCACAAAGGAAACTGGAGGCTGGTAAGGACAAATATTCCTCATAGGAGAACTTCTGGTGACTTACTAGGTGGAGGAAAAAATTGAGCTTTGGGTAGTAGTTTTAAAAAACTTTGCCTATTATCTGATTGCTACTTATTAACTTTGGCCTTATAAATCTTAATGCCAGTGTATTTAAAAAAAACCAACCCAAACCCTCTCATCCTCAAGTCTCTTTTCATATCTTTTCCATTTTTCTATCCTACAGCAATAACTCCAGCCTGCAGAACGTCCATAGCCCAGTGTATCCACTATTTTTCCTTTACTATATTCATCCTTCCCGAACTCTTGTGTATTCTGGGAAGTCATGCATCTTTTACCATTGTCATCATTGCTGTTTCTTTCCTTGCTCTGCTAAGTACTTCTCAGGAATCAAACCCACCTTTTTCAGTTAGTTGTACAGTCCTCTTTCATAAGAGGTTTTCTTTCTTAGCTGGCTTGTAAATTGCTCGGAAAGCTTGAGAATCTAATGTTTCCCTGTAGTTTCTGCAGGGTAATCAACCACATAATAGTATTTTTAATACTGGAGGGGGAAAAAGCCTCTTAAGTCATTAACTGCAGTTTACAGTAACCGTAATCCCTCTGAAATCATCTGTTACTACAGTTAATGATCACTTTGTTGAAGCTTTTAGCTACTTCATCACTTATATTCTGGTGATAGCCAGCTAGACAAGCTAGTATGGGGTATTAATGACCAATTTCTTGAGGATTATTGCTTTGTTAATGGCCTATTGGAGCTCTTTATTTTTTTTTTATATATATACTTTTCTTTTAAAATTCAGGTGGAAGGGGGATTATGGAGAAAAAGTCCAACACTATTTTCCATCTAATTATGTTGAAGACCTGTCATCTGCTAACTCTTTTGAGCTTGAAAGCCAGGTGAGGGTTAAAGTTTGTCCGCTGTGTTTCCCTAGAAGATGATACCTACTGGAAGTGGAAATCTGGTTTGCAGAATTATGACTCTGCGTGCTGTGTTTGAGAGAACACAGAGAAATGCATTCTTCACTGTTCTCTGCTGCTGAGTGGTTTTGTCAGGACATCACTCATAGAAAACTAGCTAATTTGGTGGGGTTTTAGGAGATTATGATGATTTCCTGCTAATTAAAATCACACCAGATTAGATTTTTCAGATAGTTTTGCTCAACAGTAACGTGCCTGAAACTTTTTAACCAGTTTGCCTGTATCGTTACTGCCTTAATATTTGAAAATAAGAAAACTGTGTGTCCAAACACATCTTACTAGCCACACTCCGTTATTAAGTTTTTATGCATAACTAACCCTATACTATGTGTGTCAAAACTGTCTAAAAATCTAGTCCAGAGCCTTGGACAAAGATCTCTTCTACAGAAGAAAACAAAACTCCCTAGTTTTGACCATTTGTAGTTTTAAAAATAAAACATTGAATTCTTTTGCTGTTTTGCAACACTTCCAATGATTTGCCAGGAGTGTTTGGAGGAAAACACATGTATTAAATTCCTCACCCTTCCCCCAGGTCATTGCAGCTTTATGCAGACTTCAAAAGTTGTGTTGGGACAGAAACTGCACTCCTCTTTTTGACTATTTTCATTGTAGAGATTCTCATTTGTTTCTCAAAATGAGAAAATCTTGATATGAAAAGAAGCTTTTAAGCATTATACTAGGCATGCTTTCAGTGAAACTGAGGTTAGATTTAATGGTGCATGTTTATTATTTGTTAATGTCCTGTGCATATTCACTCAAGAGAAGATTTAGGGTCATGAGATTTAACTCATGTTTTTCAGATTATCGAGGACAATCCATTAGGCTCTCTGTGTCGTGGCATACTGGTACTCAATACATACAGCGTTGGTATGTATTTTCTGATGCTTACACATGGACTCCTGAGCTTTCTATGTTGAGTAGACTCTTTAATGGTTGCAGGAAAGATATGTTTTTGTTTTTTAAAGAAAAAAACCCCAACATCTCCTTGTATTAATACAGCTAATACAATTAATATGATGAAACTTTATTATGCTCACTGTTGCAATAAATCAACAATGACAGCTTAGAAGAACTGTTGGATTTTATTATAAATTTCTTGCTACTGTGTTGCCTAACAGTAAAAATGCCACAAGGGAAACACAAAAAGCCTTTTGTCTTCGTTCTGGAACCTAAGAATCCAGAAGATCCATGTGTTGAGTTTGCGACTGACAAGGTAGAAGAACTCTTTGAATGGTACCAAAGTATCCGTGAAATCACTTGGAAAACTACGGAAGAGGTATTGATAAAAATCTATCCATTGTTTTTTATAATATACTGCTATAAATTTACAATAGGATTTATCTTTAGCTGCTGTACACTGCTGAACCTTGCTAAGGCCTGCGTCTTCACTCTCTTGCATATTGCTGTTTGTCTGTCCATTTTGTTGATGCTATGAATCTTGTTCCCTAAACTCTTTTGGGAATGCTATGTAAATTAGCATTTCATGTAAATTTATGTTCATAGCAGTCTTTCAGACTACTGTCTGTGTCGCACCCACCCTGCACCTCAGTGGAGAAGTGTGCTTAGTAGTATAAAGTAGATGCCATTCCAGTTTTACATCTAGTTACACTGGTTCAATCCTAGTATTAAGCAGAAGAAACTCAGATACTAGACTGTTCCTTTCAGAGTTGGGAATCCGCTACTGAGTATATGTGAAATCTGAGCTGCCTTTGCCTAAACTGTTCTTAATCCTGTTTACTAACTCTGCCTTCCAGGGAATGCAGTGGCACTGATAGGGCATTGTTTGGTTCTACTGTATTTATTTGTAACTAATAGGCACAATCTGGATTTGCCAAATCTTGAGTAGTAGTATTTCTAAATCCTTGCCTAAAGATTAAAGGATTCTGTCTAAGTTTAGCTTTTATATACCTCTACGAGTTCTGCAACTTAAAGACATTATTGAGGACTTGCTTTTCCTGTTCTGATTTATTAATTTACCTCCCTTTACCTAGAAATACTTTTCTAGTATTTAAGAAATCTTTGACATGACCAAAAAAGCCCTTACAATAACTATGGTTAAGTATATTCTTTCTTTTGTTGTTTTTATTCACTTTTTATCGTTAAGTGGGTGATACGAGTGATGGAAAATGTGTTTCAGTACCACGTTGGCTCATGCTGTTTATCTGTCATCTGGAGTGGTTGTGCTCTGAGGGTCATCATAATTCTATTTATAGCAGGCAAGTTGGTGTCTCAAGCAGAGGACTGCAGATTCAGGAAGGGAAGAAGCAACAGGAGCTGTTGACCTATTGTTGGGGGAGGAGAGATACGGTTCTTTTGCCAGGCTTTCATTTAGAAATAAAAATGAGAAAAAGAGAAGCATGACCTAGAAGTGCCTCTAAATGGAATGTTTTTTATGGTACACCAATGGCTCTTCAGGAGCTTGGCAGCTTTTTCTCCCTCTCTGCTGTTAGAGAAGTATTAAACAGTCTGTGTTCAAAGATGCTTTAAAACTCATTTCTGTCAGTCAGGAGGCTTTTCTCACAGTGTGGCCTCTAGAAAGTTCACATGATAGACTGCTGCATGGGGAGGGGAAAAAGATGAGGAAAGGCCCTTTTTGCCAGTACAGTTAAGAGGCTGAATTTTGGGGAAGGAAAAAGCACAGTGAACCAACATTATGCTACGATACGATACAGGTGTTTTATGAATTTATTTTTGGGATATGTCCATTGTACGCAAAAAGTAAAACTAAGCTTCACATATCTTGTAATCTCTGACACTTGCCATGATGCCAGGAAGGATCGTTCATTGCTAGCTCTCCTGCTTGGTTATCACTAGAGGGCTGTGTCTAAACATGAGCTCAGGGTATCGAGAAGTGGCCCTTTGCTATTTGGAGCTCTGATTACTGTTGAGCAATGTCTGGGAAACTGTGGTGGATCACTAAGTACAATTGGGTTTGTACAGCTTTTTCACAAGGCTGTTTCCAAGTCTAAATGCTCTATGCTTTGTCTAAATGCTATATGCTTTGTTTTTCTTAGACTTCAATGTATAATCTCTGGTTCAGTGAAACATTCTGGAAACCCATGGCTCCCTAGCTCTGATTTTCATTCCTCTTCAGTTTGTCTTGTTGAGGGAATTCTTTTGGAAGACTTCCTAATTGCTGCTGCTTCATAACCTCTTGTACCAAAGCTAATCGCTGTTCGGCATGGGACTCTTCTAACATGTTTTATCCTGTAATTGCTTCTTATGACTGAAAAGCCTCCAGCCCAAATGTCTCCACTCAGGACAAGTCCTGAGTAGTTCCTAATCTGGTTGCAGGGACCATCACTCAGCTTCCACAGAGCAGGTGCTTGCCAACATGGAAGTAGATAGTGGGTTTATTACAGATGATGCCTGCGTGATTGCACATGATTTTCCATACATAACATTATTGGTTTGGTGCACAAATAGAAAACTACAGGAATGATGCTCATAGGGTTTGAATTTAGCTGTTTGGGAGTTACTAACAAGACTTAATTGTTGCTCAGGATTGTAAATAAATAAGAGACACACTTTACTATCCTTTGCATTTTTTCTGCATGCATTTGCATTTATATAAGGTATAGAGTTGAGAACGTAACTAAAATCGGGTAGAGCCACGTTAAAAAAAAAAAATAAAAATTGTTGCCAGGATGCTGAATAGGACTGATCAGGGAAGCACTGAAACACTTGCTTAAAAAAACTTCTACACCACAACCCCCCCAAAAACCGCACCCCCAACTAAAACCCAAATCCGCTTGGTTAGCCTGTTCTCTGAATTGAGTCTCGAAGTATGTTATATCTATGCAAGTGTCTAAAGTATCGGATAGGAATCTTGGCAACAAAGAATGCATCAGCTTTGCCATTTCATTGCAGTACAGCCTGGAGTTGCTGTACCATAATACTCAGTGTATCTGTAATCTAAAACTTTGTTAACGGTTTACAGGAGAACAGGAGGAAATACTGGGAAAAGAATCAATTGATTGCTATTGAATTATCTGATCTGGTAATCTACTGCAAGCCAACGAGCAAAACCAAGGACAATTTAGGTAATTTCCTTTAATATTACATCTGAATTTTACCCTTTCTACTAACTTTACAGATGTTAGTTGAAATCTTAGAACTGAAGATAAAAATCTAGCCTTTCTCTACCGGAAAACAACGTTCTGCCTCACGCATTCAGTTTGCAGTGGCACTTTGAAATTGTGCTCTAGGGAACTTGATGCTATTCAACTGTCATAAAAAACTGTCGCAAATTTCTAACTAGTTAACTAGAGACATCCTCTCGTAGGTGTCTTTCATGGGGAAGCTCACTAGTTATGTGTCAATTGACTTTTTTGAGATGAAAAACTGTGGCTAACACTTGTCATTTGTTTGTAAAAACCTGCAAAATGGATTTGTTGTGCATTATATAATTTTACTGTAAGAACCTGTTTGCCATTTATGTAAGCTATTGGAATGGTATATGGTTTTATCATATAAATGAGAACTGGGGTCTGTGTAAGCACGGGTGTGGAATCTGATACTGAAATACGTACTTCTTATTCCAATTTTTTGTCATTGCTGCTGGAGAAACCAGCAAATGTGCCCTTTTTCTAGAAGTTTCTTTGCAAACGTTTTTAATAAGCTGTCAGTGTGGTTAAGACATTTTGATTATAGTCATTGTTTGAGGCATTGGCTAACCCTGGCTCAACCTTCCTTCTCCCCATTTAAACCCGGGAAAAGATGTCTTATTTAAATATGTGTTATAGTGGTCAGAAGTACATTATTAGCAATGATGAGATGAGAACATGACTATAGACTCTTATCTGCCCTGCTGCAAAGCATGCGGCAAGCAGGCAATTTTAACTTTCAGACTTGATGCTCAACCAATTTGCTGTGTCTGCGTGAAAACTGTGCCAATTATTGCATTAGAGGACAAAGCAAAACAAAGTAAAACAAAGTGTTAGTAGAAATGCAGGATAAATGTCGACTTCTTTCTCCCTTTAGTAACCATTGTTTTTCCTCCCTACCTGTGTAGAAAATCCTGATTTCAAAGAAATCCGTTCTTTTGTGGAAACCAAGGCAGAGAGCATTGTTAAGCAAAAGCCAGTTGAATTGTTGAAATACAACCAGAAGGGACTGACACGTGTCTATCCTAAAGGACAGAGGGTCGACTCATCCAACTACGACCCATTTCGCCTCTGGCTTTGTGGGTCCCAGATGGTGGCTCTTAACTTCCAAACTCCAGGTAATACTATCTTTGAAAAAGGATCTCAGCCACCTTCCATTTTACCATAAACGAGCCCCTTTCTGGCCCCTCTGCCACTGTAGGCATGGTGGCCATCCTATTTATTTGTACTCCCAGCAAGGAGGGATGTGCAAGAACTGAAGTTTGGTTTTGAATGTGTGGATCGCCTGATAGAGCTGGTCTCCAACAGTCAGTCACCAAAAGCCCTGTCTTTGAGCCTAACTAGCCACAAACTCTAAAAGGTTTATTTCACTTTGATCTCTTTGTACTGAACAAGCAGAGGTATTTACAGTAAGTTTCAGGTGGATGAACAGTTGTTCAGCCACAGGGAAGGCTGTGCTCCACTTTCGGGTAAGGGCCAGCTAGCTCGTGACACACTGATAGGAAACTACTTGTGAATGGAGATGGGTTTATCGGGATTAAAATTGGTGAGAAGTGTTCAGTTACTAAAAGGAACTGAGTCTTCCAACTGTCCTTTCCAGCTCTTTCTGATAAAGTGGTGACCAGAAAGAATTACAGAGTGGAGCCTTTAGTCTGGTACTTTTAGCTTTATTCAAATGGGGATCTTCTGTTATGACTGTTTAACTCTCTCCCTAGATAAATACATGCAATTGAACCATGCCTTGTTTTCACTTAATGGACGCACTGGCTATGTTCTGCAGCCAGAAAGCATGCGAAATGAAGAATATGACCCAATGCCAAATGACTCGAAGAGGAAATTGCAGATGATTATGACAGTGAGGGTAAATCTCTTTTGTAAATTATGTTTTTTACAAGTCATAAATATCTATAAAACTAAAAATAAAGCTATTAAGTCTCAGAGCAAGATCTGACAGATTGTCAAAATACTGTTTTTAAATGTCAGTGTGTTTGAGAATAAAACTAATTCCACTGGTTCCTGAAAAGAAATATATATCTTTATCATGCTAATGAAGCACATGCTCTAGGACTGAAAACCCAATCCTGGGATAATTTTCTATAATTGCTAATAAAAATTCCAAATGTACTAGCTTGCATTTCCAATTTGATGACTTCTGAATAGAAGGGTCCTATTGGAGATTGGTTAGCAGCAGACTAACTAGTTTAGAGATTTCCAGTGTGGAAGATATTTATAATGAAATATAGNCCCCCCCCCCTTCATCATAGTTAGTACACTGTGACTTAATCAGAATGTCATTCTTGTTTTTCATGGAGAGATAGGTTTATCATGTGAAATAATTCGAAAATTGTGCCATGTTGTCTTCTGTGCCAAACAGAAATTGAACTTGTTTCTGTTCTCAGTTGCTATACAGTAAGAGATGTCCTTTAAAAATATGTTTTCTGAGAAAGAAAGAAACACATTAACTGTTTTTCACTACAGTTTAGAGAAGAGGTAAACAGGAGCTGTGAATGTGGAGCAGTAAGGTCTTAAAATAGATGCATAATAAAGACTGAGGAAAAGTAACAAAACTTATGTTCCAGGCCTGGTCTGGAACAGCATACTGTGTGTAATGAATGTCAGCTACAGTATCTTACAATGAAAATCATTGGTTTACCCAAACAATGGAAGATATTATTGTTGATGGCACAGATAGTACGTTTAATAGATGCAAACATATTCAAGAGAGGGAGTGTACATTCTTGCATGTCCTTCTGGATTTCCCCCCCCCCCTCTAGTTCTGTAGGCTACCTTCTGTACAGAAATAATGGTGCCAAGTTTCCTTTGGAGGTGGTTATCATTTACAGTTGCTTTTGCAGGTTTTAGGTGCTCGTCATCTCCCTAAACCTGGTAGAAGCATCGCTTGTCCCTTTGTAGAGGTAGAAATTTGTGGGGCTGAATATGATAACAACAAATTCAAGACAACAGTTGTGAGTGAGTATCTGCGGTTTTCTGTGTTGTAGGGATATGGTTATACTTCCAGTGTGCTTAAATAAAGCAAGTAGAGGATGACCATGCAGTTATGTTGTCTGTAATTGGCCAGCAACCTATATAGGGAGGAATAAGTTAACTGTTGCTCTGGATTGATGAGTCATACAATGGTATTTTCTTGCTTGCCTCAGGGCCAGTTAATTTGAGAAACTTAAATGTATATCAAATTTAGGAAAAAAAGTAATGTTGCAGTTTATAAAAAAGAAAAATAGTTGTAATTCTGTTGGTTTTGCCTATGCATAAGTTTGTGTATTTGCATATTTTAAAAAACTGCTGTCTTGAAAGTACTTCCAGCAGTGCTAGTCAGTTCCCAAAAGTCTGTCTCAAATGGGGAGTTACTACTGTGAGAGAGATCCAGACTGCGTTTGTTTAAACTCAGGTTCTAAGACTGCCATCCCCTTGGAGACAGCTTGGGTATATAGGGCTGTGAAGTACTGTAACTTGCAATGCAATAGCAGTTTGATCAAAGCTCGCTCCTGGTGAGTTATTGATAAGGGATATGTGTTTGTGTGTACACAAGCTTTGTTTAAGCACACTGAAATGGGGCAGTATCTCAGCCACTTAATATTTCACCATTTAATATTTCTGGATGCAGCAGTGTTCCTCTAGTAGACAAGAGGCTTTGGTTCTAATTATCCAAACCGCTGATACCAGTGGAAAATAAACACAGATTCCGGAGCAGAATGTGCATTGTGGCTCTTCAGTACTTCAGAGAAGAAGATTATGATTTTAACTATATGTGGGAAGCGGCCAGGGCTTTAGAGAGCAAGCTTCGTGGCTGGGTCACACCTACCAAATTACTCAGTGTTCTATAAATATCTGTAAGAATTGGGCCATTGGTCTTCTCAGTGCTTTTCATGCTTTTACTCTGTTACGGAGCATGAGGCTCATGAATATGAGCAATGAATTAGGTTTTTTTAACAAATACATGTCCAAGGAGGTTTAATATGTTTAAATACAAATAATAGCTTTTCTTCATGGATTTGCATCCCTGCCAAGTTTCCTCCTATGTCCCCCTCCAAATAAACAAATACAAACCTTCTGAAGCAAGGTTACAACAGGAGACAGATAGTAAATAGGATTTTTGGGCCTTTGTATCCCCAGAAAATGTCCTGGGATACATACCCATATGTGAATGAAATGAAATTATTGCTTCATACTGCAAATGTTTCCTTTTCATTACAGATGACAATGGCCTTAATCCAGTTTGGTCACCCTGTCCAGAGCAAGTGAAATTTGAAATTTATGATCCAAATCTAGCATTTCTGCGCTTTGTTGTTTATGAGGAGGATATGTTCAGTGATCCCAATTTCTTAGCACACGCCACTTTTCCCATCAAAGGAATCAAATCAGGTAAGATCAGTGTCTATGATAAGGTGCTAAGTCAGAAAGATGCTGGTCAGAATTGTTGTATTGTGACTTTGCTCTCAGTAGCAGCTACAGCATGCCAAAGGACAAGTGCTCATTTGGTCTGAGTTCCTTTAATCCATTGTTCATTATGATACTGGATGTGTAGCGTGTAAGTATATAAAATAATCCTCTCACCCTCTTGAAATTCCTTTTAAAAAATTGACATAGGAAAGCATTACGTAGAATGATTTGCACTCTCTTTACCATGTACTCCATTTCAGCAGCAGTGTTATGTGCTCTGAGTAAAATCTGGGAAGATTCTTTTTCTATTTCGGTGTCAGTGCATTTGTTTTGTTCATTATCTTAGATACGCACGTATTTCTGCATCTGAACGATATGTTCTGCTTTCCTCTGCTTTTGGCTTTAGTTTTCAAGAGCATGTGAAATCACATGTTTCTCAATTTTGCCATTCTTGCCTTTTGCATCCTTGTAATTGTCACAGCAAAGGCTGCTCTGACCTGCGGAGCATTTGAGGAATGAAGGATCTGTTAGCCCTCAGGACTGTATGCACCATTTTTGTGACTGCAGATAACCCTTTGCCTTGACTCTAATTGTCCTTTGCGTATGTTTCCCCCCACACATCAGGTTTTAGATCAGTTCCTCTCAAGAATGGCTACAGTGAAGATATAGAGCTGGCCTCACTTCTGGTTCACTGTGAAATGCAACAAGTTCTGGTGAGAACTGCTGGGTTTTTTGTGCACTTAAGAGTGTATGTTGTTTTTGGTTTTGTTTTTGTTTTTTTGGAAAACAGGACATGAGGGTTTAGTTTTATGTTCTGTGTCTGATGTGTTACTGTCAGGCATTTCTTCTGTAGGTACTGGGGAAGACCAATAATGCAAATTGAGTTACTCTCCCTCTGGATGGACACAATACGCAGTTGTTAAAAGAAATAATGCACTAACAAGGCCTCATTACGTCCACTAGTTTTTGCTGTAACAGCATGGTCATTATCTTCCCCTGTTAACTGACTGATGCTATGCAAAACTAGCTAAATTCAGCTTTGACTTTGTAGAATAATCTTTTTTTAAAGGTCCTACATAAAAAGAAATCACTTTAGGAAGAGAAGATAGTAATTTCTCCCAGTATTTCAGTAAAATAAACAACCCGTCAGGTGGAAGACATATTCTGGTTCCTACAGAAGTGCTAATCTGCTTCTTTTAAGCCTCTCTAAAACACATAATCGAAGTATGAATAATTTTAAACATATGGGGAAAAAATAATGATGCATCCTGGCTTCACGAAAGCCAGACATGAAAGTGGCTTATCTATGAACAGCATTTTTTGGTGTTCCAAAGGTGCTACTGTGTATGTTGATTTGAAGCAGGATTATTCTCAGACGCTATCTCAATAATATTTTATGTAATGTAAATACACTGGTGTAGATGCCATGTGATGAAAGTTTAAAGATGCTTCTGGGAAGTGGGTATTTCAGGGTGCTTTCCAATACCCTTCAGATTCAGACAAAAAAAAAAAAAGTCCAACTTCTTATTTGTAGTCTTTTACAACCATTCAGGCTTACGCTGCAGTTCAGTGTACATTTTTTTTTCCCTGATTAAAACACCAACTTCTGCTAACTCTAAGTCCTTATGTCTCTGGAGGGATTTGCACCTGCAGTTGCATACACTGAAATGGAAATTACTGAATTCAGTCACATTCTTTCTCACAAAGGAGTGGCATCCTTTTTCAAACATCCTTTGTCAAGATTTTTACAAAGCCACCTTATAACACATGATGTAAAATGTGTGTAATGTCCGTGTTTGGCAGCCGTGGTAGGTTCCTTCTGTTGGCTAGCAAAGAGTTATGAGTGCAGGAGAGGGCTAGAAGCTGAGACCAAGAGTGTGTGTGTCTCTGTGTGTGTGTAAAAAAAGACACCTATGTCCTTTGAAGTTAACATTTAAAATGTTCATATTTCATGAACACAAGTCTGATAGAGGAGGACTGATAAACTGCTATTTTTTGGCTTGCTGCCTTTGAGCAAACTGGCAGCAACTCGCCATTGCCTAATATGTTGAGCATGGACATCACTTGTAGATATATTGTGAAATCCTCCTGCCATGGTTTCTCTTCAGAAATTCAGATCATTATTTGCCTGGGGCAGGAGTAGCTCTTAAAGTGTTGTACATAGCAGCAGTATATCTCCCAATCTGTCAGCACCGAGTCCTTTGACAGTAGCACATCTCGCACTCTCGAAGCCCCTTCTGCTTGTTAAGCCAAATGAAGATGCAGCACAGCTCTGTGTTTTTTACAATGTCTGATGTCTCTGGGTGGTAATGCAGTGGCAGGAGAACTTTGAAAAAACTTCCCTTTTATTTGGCAGTCTGCAACAAACCAAGACTTGCCATAGTTAATCAACTTCTAGAACTTTTGCCAGATCGTTCAAGAAGCATCAGAAAAGATCAAGGCTATCTCCATCTGTTCTTCTGCCCTTTTTTTAAAATGATGACCCTCCATAAAATGATATAATTTAATAACAGGCCTGTTTATATACAGAGCCCATCTGCATGCTTTTGGAGATGAAATACAAAATTATAAAGGGAAATTACAGATGGCTGTAGAATTTCTTAGGAAAAGAGAAGCAAGAATATTGTAGATGTAAGCGTGCACATTTGTGAATTATTATGTGGGGCCTTATGCAGTTTCTGTTGAAGTTAGCCAGTTTTCTTGATATTGCAGGAATTGTACTATACTGAGGTTGTTGTTACATTTAGAAGCACGTCCTGTTTGCTTGAAAAGTGATTTACTTGCTTCAGAAAGTGTGTATATCTCTTCAGCATTTTCTATTTACAATCAGCCTCAATGCTGTATATGTTTTTAACATAACGATTGAAGTGGACATTCTTAAATGGCATTTTAAAGACTAGCTTTGTGGATACATTTATTTACAAGAACAAATAGTACATAAGCATCTTGATGATTACACCTGCAAATTGGTAATTGGCAGTCTGCTTTTCCCTTTGCGATTGGGGAATGCAAAGTTTCCTTCCTGTTTAAAAAAAAAAGGAAAAAAAAAGGGCTTTTTAAATCTTAATCAGTAGCATAGCAGTTAGGCTGTATCTGGGAGCTGTAGGAATGTGTTTCAGGAGAAAAAAGAAGGTTCAGGAAAGGATCTTGTTGCTCTAACTGAAACCCCTGGGACATGTTGCTAATCTGTCAGTTTTCATCAATCTGGACTGAATGCAGAAAGAGGCATTCTTTTAATATGCTGCCTCTGAAAATGTTTAGAATTATTATATTTATTGATTGCATGTCATTTCTTGTAGGATGAGTACCTTGTTTTGCTGCTGATGTGAAAATTAAGACTTCAGTCCTACCAGTAGTATTCCCCACTAGTAACTCTATAAAGGAGACGGCTTTTGCATCCAAAGTTTTGAAGTGTTAAAATAATTTGAAGTCATAAAGGGAATCATGATGATTATTTTATGCTTGTGGAGTATTTTGAGAATTTCTACTGTAGGCTGCATACAACAACAGAAACTAAGACTGCTGCAAATTATTCTTTAAATAGTTAGTCAGTTCCTCTGCAAGAATGGAATTGCCATAGCTCCACAGAAACACAGGATCTGTCCTTTCTTGATCATCTGAGTACTTGCTGCTATTAGGGGTCCTATTTACTAGTCAGTATTTCCACCTTTAGTCTAGATTCCGATAGGAAAGCACCAGGATTGGTAGTATGTAGCGTAACACACAAATATGATGGCACTGTCAAAAATTAAACATTTTAAACATATATTATTAAAACTGTTATAATCTGATATCCCCCTATGATATGCCATTTGTTGTCCTTTCCTCAACAGACTGCCATGCTTTATTAGGGAAAAATTTTCCAATAGAAGTTTTTAAATATACACATTTTGTGGCTTGTGCTGGAAGGGATAGAGGGTATGGCTGTTCATAACTGTGGGCCTGAGGGGTTTTTTAGTGCTTCCTTCGTTTGTTTGCTTCCATAAACATTCTAGAAACATCTTATAAAACTAATTTTATAAAACATTTTATTTAAAGCTAATGGAATGTGTTTAGGAAAACAAAATAATTTTCCAAACTATGTTGATTCTGTGTCATTTTGCGTTACAAGTTACATTGATTTCCAATATTCTTTTGAAGGAAAGTGAAGAAGAGCTTTATTCCTCATGTCGGCAACTTCGGAAGCGCCAAGAGGAGCTTAATAACCAGCTGTTCCTTTATGATACCCATATGAATTTAAGGAATCCTAACAGAGATGCTATATTAAAAGAATTCAGTGTGAATGAGCACAAACTACAGATATATCAAGAGACATGCAACCGCAGGTGAGTTGATAATCATTCTCCTTTCCAAGGCAGCTCTCTCTAGACACGATTGATGGTAAGGAAATCTCAGATTGATCAAAACGAGCATCTAAAGAGTGGTGAGGGTGGAATCAGCGTGCCTGAAGCAAGGAAGGGCTGCAGTGAAGAAAGGCTGGCCTGCAAGCCGCTAGAGGCCAGCAGATGCTGTGAAATATCTGCTGAGTGGAATCTCAGTTTCAGTGATTACAGTGACACATCTACTCCTCTGAGTTTATATTTCTCTCTTCTCCTGCTTCCCAGGAAGAAAGCCAGGAGGTATATACAGCCAAATAAATAAACCACCACACTCCTTCTACACTATCAAAGTTATGTCCCTGGAAATGTCGTTAGCATATTAGATATGTGGGAACAGAAGACACTTCCAGATACACAAACCACAAAAGAGAAACACAGTATTGAGTTGTAACAGCATAGAATTGTCAGTGAAGCATCAGTAGTTATCCACAGCTTAGGGGAAGGATCTTTCTCCTTTGCCACCACCTTTGGGCTGGGCATGATGGAGACAGACAGAGGCTTTGTGTACCAGGAGGAAGTCTTGAGTAGATCTCCAGATGGAATGGGAGGAAGACTTTACTTTAAATATTTTTACCCTTTTTTATGTGCCGAACAGCTGCATGAATCACTGGTTTACTCCCATTTATTGAGGAAAAAAATTGCAATGCCTGTTGTCAATACATTACTTGCTGTTGGTATCTAAGTAAACTGAACGTGGTAGGCTGTTTTCCTCTGAGGAATTCCTGGTAGATTTGACTTTTTCCTTTTCTTTTCCCTTAAGATTAAAGGAGAAGAAAGTGAGTAACAGCAAATTCTACTCTTAAAGCAATCATTCTTTGATGTGTGCTTTATGGTGCAATTCAGGAAGAGATATTAATTTATCCTGGTCATCCTACTCAATGACGGTCTCATCAGACTGAATGACTGGACGAAGAGGAGAAGGAGGAGGAAAGATGGGTTTCCTTAACAATTTTTTATAAGAAAAACTGTTTTAATTCCTAATAATTTATATTCTGTACAAAGCATACCCTCTGTGCAGGCCAGACCTTCTGTGTATTCTGGATTTGTAAAATTTGAGGGCATTTAGTTGGATAGACCTCACTTCTCGTTATCAATACCTGAAGTACAACTATAAATCATCTACTGTAGTTGTGTACGCAGGCTATAGATAAGATATTAACAACAATTTGCATGCATGGAATCACACCACTTTAATAGATTAACTGGTAGTGAGTTTTTAATTTATTAAATGCTGTAAAAGCATTTTCTACACCAGCATTGCTACATCATGTATGTTACAGTGCCCAAGGCAGCAGATTGTACTTCTGATACTGTATAAAATATTTGGGGCAGCTGATAGCTGATACCGTATTGTCTCTTGTTAAAAGTTTTCTGTTACATTTTTGAGAACTAGGTAATATGTTAATTTTGTTGAAACTAAATATCCTCTGTGACTGTAGTTGTGTTTTTCCTGTTGAACTGGTTTAAGAAAGGAACGATGTGGGAACCCCCTGTGAACGTATGTTCACAACCTCAAGGCACTGGAAGGAAAAGTTTTAAGATATGCAAGAGGAAATACCTGTTTGTTTGCAAAAAAGGAAAGGTATTTCAAATTCTGAAAAGCATTTACTTTGGTATAATATAATTTTGCAAATCCTTTCAGCTGCTCATGTGCTTAGAAATGAATTTTTTAATGAACTGTCCATTTTTAATCTTGCAATCCTACTTAGACGATAGCATCAAATGATAGTGTTCTGTAAATGTAGACCGTTTTCCCAAAATGTATCTAATCCAAGAATGGTAGTATACACAAATACAGAGGTACATTGTTCTTATGGCTTTCATCAAATGAAGAACATGGAGCTACAGATGAAAGAACTTGTTAGGTTAGCAAATGTGTTTTCCTGCCAGAGCAGAACTGAAGTCCTTTGATGGCATATTTAACACCAGTTGTCATAATTTGTGTATGTGTTGGTTCTTTCTGCTAGCACTATGTTATTACTATCAAATTCCTAGTAGCTTTATCTCTACGTGGGTAGAGTTTTGCTATCTATATGCTTGACTTTAACTTTCAAATGTGTGGAGAGGAGTTAAATTTTTCTAAGTGACTGCCTGAGGCATAAAATGCTGCATACATAGTGCTGTATTTCTGATCACGGAAAACTTGCATGGGTTTGGGATTCGTGGCCTGATGAAGCTGCCTCAGCAATTTCCAGTTTCTCTTGCTCCCCATGCTATGACTTCTGTTGTTTCAAGAGGCGCTTAATTGATGCCATTGTGAATTCACAGATGATGGTTTGAAGAACCCCCTTGAGTTTTTAGTTATTCTGTAAAGGCAGTCTTGTCTCAAAGATGAAAGTGCTATAATAGCGTGTCCCACAATGGGGTGGCTTCTGTAAATTTATTATAAAGAAATTAATTACTGATTACTCAACTGAAAAAGAGAAGAGAGTAAAGTTAAAGGCAATTCTCTGCTTTTCTTCCTCCTGCCTGAAATCTCTTTGGGACCCAGTTGTGATTGACCTGTTCAGGGATTAGATGGGTGCAAACCCCCCTCAAACAAAGAAAAAAATCACATCAACTGTGGATTTGGGAGGTGGAGCTATAACCTAGACTGCTGCATAAAGTTGGGCTTATCTGCAGTATCCAAGTGTAATGGGATTGCTATTCCTTGAGGGGGGAGCTTTGGTGTGCATGTATTTTGTAGCATGTTCCCGGATGTGGTTAGTTTGTCATATGATCAGTCCCTGTGCTATATATTTCATCCAACAGCCTCCATGGTTCCCATTTAATGTTGTGAGAACACTGTGTTGTCAGTGTTGATCAGAGAAGGTGGCCCAAAGCCGTGTCTGGAAGGTCCTGAGGTTGTTGCTACAGGGGCCAGGATTTATAGGCAGCTGACTACCAGCTAGGCTTGGACTGATCACAAAAAAGAGGAGACCACAAGATGCTAGGGTGTAAGGGAGATCAAACCCTAGAGCGCGAAGCTGTTGCTGTGATGAGTTTTTTGTTTCATTTAGTGGTGATTTCTTTTTTTTTTTTGAGCTCAGTTCCAGAGCAGACATAACCAAATTGTCCATTTGTCCTGGCTTCTTTCGTTGGTATGTATATTCCTGATACAGGACAGCCATTGTGTGATGAACACGGGAGTTCCTTGTGCTGCTGCTGTGCAAATACTTAAGAATTAGCACATTTTATAGTGCTTTGAAAAGTCCTGTGCACATTCTTCACACGTACATGATGTCAAAAGTTATAAGAGGCTCTCCCTCAGTATTTATGAAAATACATTTCATTTTACAGTAAGACTTTTCCCCAGAGTATAATGTTACACTGTATTCAGAAGGAAAATACTGCATTGGCTGTTTTGTTGACTTGCAATTGATGGCAAAAGGTTACGTGCTAACTCTTCTCTTGTTTCTTGTGTTCTGTGTTTTGACTCCAAAACCTCACCCCTCAATTCTTAGTCAGGACAGTCTCTGTAGCAACTTTTTCACAGTTGCAATTGTTTTAATATGAAAGTAGGTTTGAATGTGTGTGCTAATTTTATAATCTAGAAGGAAAAACATTTATAATTCTTTTGAAGTTAACAACGTCTGTTAAATTGTTATATTCTTATAGAAACTGTTTTAAATCCTTAAAATAACTTATTTTTAATAAATAATTTTTGATATCTCATCAGTGATGTGAACGATGCCAGTTGCTTCTTTGTTTAGACATTGCTTATTGGATTTCATGAATTTTGCTGGTCATTTGAGGCAGTATGAGCGAGTTCTTATTGAAAAGTGGTCTGCTGGTGTGTTATAGTGTGTTCCACTGGAGGTTGGAGTAAGGGCATTTCTGTGTTTTTAAGATGAACTGACTTATTGATTGTTTCCATAGACATGGTTATTATTGCACTTCATCTGGCGGCAAACAAACAGGGCGGAAGGAAAAGGTCAAAGATCATGTTTAACTTGCAACTCCTAACCGACCTCTTCCAGTCATAGGCAGATACAAACTTCAGCCCTAGTGAGCATCAGATTTGGATCAACTCAAACAATAAATCTGAACAAGGCAAAGATGAATTCGTAGTAATTTGGAAGCACAGTAATATGGATGTTCACCATAAAATTGTATCAGCATTATTTCTGCCGGTAAGTTCGCCTTAATTACATGGGCAGAAGTGCTGCCAGGTGAACATGCACTGTCTTTATGTTGTGGTTTTTTTCATTGTTTGGAGTCTTAGGAGCAGTTTTTTTCTCAGTCTTTTGATAAAAGTTATATACATATTGAGCAGGAATCAATATGAGGTACCTGCAGCCTAGGTCTTCTAGGTCATTAGATGAGCCAAAAGGTCTTTATCGCCTTTTAATTTGTGAATATTGGTATGCACGAGTTCTGAAGTCCAACAAATCGCTTCATTCAGCTGTTTTGTTGCCGATGTTCTCACTTTTTTCCATCCCAACGCATCTATAAGTTTCCCTGTTGCAAACATATTCTCAGTTTTGCAGTTCTGAAACTAACCTTCTAGATGGTGAGATGGCATTAGCTGTGTACCAAAGATTATCTTTGAATTCTCCAAACTAGTTGTAAAACTCTGCATGCAGCATGGAAGCTGAAGTCCAGTTGTTGAATTCTGCTATAGTCTTGTGTCAGCATTTCCAAGTGCAGTCCAACTTATTGACTTTGTTCCAGACTGAAATTCCATTTATATCATTAGAAATAGAAGTTAAATATAATGAAAATATAATAAAAAACCTTCAGAATCAATTGGGACCCAAATTTATCTTTAGATCCATTGCAGTATTTATAAACATGCACAGCTATTTGTTTTAAAAGAATTTAAAGTGCAGTTTCATTCATTGCTAGTCTACATTCTTAGCTGTTACTCCAGCAAAACAGGGAATTGTGAGCTTGACTGAAATAAGTAGTTCCCTTAACACTTGTGTACTCCTGAATTGCAATTTAATCCCCACATCTTTTACAATATGTGTAAATGATCAGTGTTCAGGACACTTTTATCTGAAGATCACATTATAAATTATTAAATATTCCATGATATTGTTGAAACTGTGGAAATTAGTAATGAATAGAAATGAAGGAAAATTTTGCTTGGGTCTCTTAGGAGAAAACACTATAAAAAATCTAGTCTACTTCAAGGATGATTGACATTTAAACTTCTAAAATAAATATATTTAAATATACATTAGAAGTATAAGTTGTTCATGTATATCTGGCAAAGTTTTACCATGACATGCTGTGTATGTGAGGTTAAAGCAGCCGACCAAAGATTCTTAAAATATTCACGGAAAACATCAGCATCATTCTTTACAGTGAGACACCTATCGATTGTTAAATAATTTTGAGGACTACAAAAAATTGAAGCTGTGCTATATTTTCACTTATGCTTTTTCAGTTTTTAGATGCATTTCTGATAATTCACTTTCAGGAAAACAGGTAATAGATTAAAATTTGGAAACAGACACAACATTTGGTAATTAATTGCCTTAATTTACTCAGCTATTTACGCAAGAGCAGTAATAACAAATAAAACAAGGAAGGAGGGAGAATTCTCATTGTAAAATACTTAAAATAGAGCAGCTGTGACTGGCTTTATACATACGTAATTTTCAAGCAGTTTTAAAGCATCTCCATAAGCCACAGATTTCCTATTTTCATTTTGGAAAGAGGAAAAGTATCCTTTGCCTGTTCTGCAGTCAGGACTTTGCTTTTTTTATTAGATGGAGCTGACTGGTGGGAATTAACACTTACACCACTGCATGTGAATGGGTCAGGGTAGCCATTGCCAAGCCGCTGCCTATTTCTTCTCGAAGTACCTGATTTAGTGTCCTGTGCTCAAGCAGAAGTCATGAGCCGTTAAGACAAAATAATGCCTCCTACTTTGTTATCAGTGAAAAGTTCTGTCCTTGACTCCAGACAAATGAAAAGGTTTGTGTGTTGAGCTCAACTTCTGCTGGAGATGCGGTATTTGTTTTGGTTGTTTTTTTTTTTCTGTCTTCTCAAGAGCTTCCTCTTCTGTTGTATCTAAAAAGCTATCCAGGGCTTTAACCTCGGCCAGTGTTAACAGTGTGGATTTTAGGCTCCATGAGCTTAGTACTCTTTCATAGATTTTTTTTTTTTTTTCACCCACCATTGAGATAATTATGAATGGCAGTATCTGAGTTTTGCTAACAAAAAGATCACAAATAGCAGAAGAAACTCCTCTGGGGGTACAGGAGATACTTTCCGTATCTTAAAAAAAATCTCTTTACAATATTTAGCATGAAATACCAATGCTATGGTTCTGTCCTCTGGGCTTGTGCGATTTCTTGTACAGTTTGGTTTTGTCTATTGCTTCTGCTGGCATTAAAATTTCTTAATCGATTTCTGATAACCTTATGTTGAAACCAGAGAACTTAAAGGAGACAATAACCAAGTGGTTTTCACTTGAAAAGCAGGGCCTCTGGAAAAGAGAACAGCACTCCAGTGTTTCCTGAAGTCACAAATGTCTTTTTTTCCATTTTACTGAAAAGAAAGTTTCTTCTTTCTGCAGACTATGATGATGTGTATTAATGACTTCTGAGAAGTGGCCCTTCTGCCATCAGCACGCTGTTGGAGGCACAGCAGCTCTTTATAAAGGAGTGCAACACTCCTGCTCTCAAACACTGCTGCCCCAGGCCCCTGTGATTTGTTTGCTGTTACAGGGGGAAAAAAAGAAAAATTTTGAGTTCTCTCTTGAGCTGCCCTCAAGCTAAGTATTAAATTTGGTTTCTTTCATGGTGTACACACTGGTAGGGGAGTGAAGGAAGAGAAAAGTCAGATCTTGAGCAAAACAAAACATCTAGTTATCAATAGTCTTTTTTTTTTGGTGTGAATTTAAACTTCTCAGGAAAAGAACTCAACATTCAAAAAGTCATACTGTCTACAGTCAGCATTAGCTACAAAAATCTCCATCTTCTGAACACGGATGGCAGTGGACTTGTAGCTTGGTTTCTCTATTTAGGCATTTTTGTTTTCTGAGAATCCTTTAACAATGCAGTAGAACTATGGTCTTGTCTCTTCCTCACCACTTCCCCATTTAAATTATAGTAGAGTTTAGCAGAACTGAAGTAACTGGAACTTAACACAAAATTTAAGATCAGTGTAGTTTCAGCTATTAAAATGGACAGACTGAAGTTTAAAGAGAAGTGTGAACTTCTTGAAGGACCGTCCTTTTATCAAGAAGTACCGAAACTGTAATGCTGATGGGTTAAGGGAAAACCACTTTGTAATTTAACATTTTGATGTGAAGTTTCTCAGTGATCTCTTCCGATAGTAAACTGACAGAGATGAGGGAGTTGCTAGAGATAGTAGTGACCTGTACTTAACAAGGTCTTATTTTCTATTCTTAAATCTCCACAGAATTATGAGTTGCATTGCATCAAGTCTTTATCATACTACTACAAAGGTGAAGTTCTATTCAAATGGGATCAGGTGTACAAAGAAATATTATTAAAGGCTAAAAATGTTTTATATTAAAGGCTAAAAATGTTTTATAAACAGTGGAACATGAATGTAATCACTTACTAAATGTCTTTGGATTATTTGTTTAACCACTCAATAATGCTGGGAAAAATCATAGCTGTTATTTATGAATGCACTTTAGCTAGCTCATTCATTTTAAACAGGTGTATTTTACTGTTAGAAAAATCTGCAACTCTGTGCCGCTTCAAGCACTTTACTATAACTTAGATTAACCATTCTGCATTTTCCAGAAGTATCATTAGATAGCACAGTTAACTCAGAAAAGCATACCACAATGTATTAATTTAAAAAAAAAAAAAGGCATTTCTTTATTGTCTAGCAGTTTATCAGTTAATCTTGGTTAGGCATATATACATCCAAGCTGGAAAGCAGAATTTGGTTTTGGAATGTGATCAAAGAATAAGCTCATTCTCCTCTGGATCACGTAGCACAAACTTTTTAGGAATAGAGGGCAGGGATCGAGTATAATCCCATCAGGGAGGAAGAAGGGTCAGTCTAAGGACACTTGATCCAGTCACTGTAGTGTGCTTTTGTAGCTGAAAATAAAGTGCTGTTTGCATCTTGTTAGTGATCTGATCAATTTTACTCTGAAGAGGAGCTATGTATAAAAATTACACCTTTTTACTCAGCATTTCTATTGCTTGGGGTAAAACTGTTGAAGATATTTACCTGACACAAATATGTATTTTCTTGGGGTTTGTTTTTTTTTGGTGGGTTTTTTTTTGTTACCTGTCTGTCAAAACCAAGAGTACTCAGAGAACATAACCAAATTCTGTCCTCCATACTCAGCATTTCATCTTTCAGACTGAAAATGTAACTGCAGATGGAAGCCATGAGACCATCACAGCAATTAGCAGCAAGAGCAACCCTCCGTCCCTCACAAGATGCAGAACAGTATACTTCCTCAGCTTTGGCCCACATCCTCGAGATCTAAACCACTCAACCACTTCATTCAGGCTATATTGCTGAGGCTCATACCCCAGCTCTCTTCTGGCCTTCTCCATACTAAAATAATGCGTGACACCAGTTTTGTAAACCTCTGTGCGAGTGAGGAGAGGCTGAAAATTGTAAACACGACTGACAAGAAAATGAACTATTTCAGTAAGGAATGCCAAAAAATAGACAAGGGAGAGAGGAAGACGACAGGTTGGGAACTTGTAACCTAAACCTTCCACTAATGGTCGGAAAAATTCAAAGTTATTTACAGGCCTGCCGTCTGAAATAAAATAGGCTTGGCCTGCAGCTATGTGCTTTTTGTTGGCTTTGAGGGCCTCAGCGGCAAGGATATGAGCTTGAACTAGATTGTCAACATGTACAAATTCTACTAAACTAAGAGGATCTCCATATACAAATTTAAACAGTCCCCTTTCAATGTAACTAACTATTCTTGGAAGATGTCTTTGTTCCCCAGGCCCATAGATGCCTGCTGGTCGCAGAGCACAGGTTCTTAATACACCTTTCCCATTTCCAAGCTCAGCACCATTTGCCTCCAGCACCTTCATTTCAGCTAAAGATTTGGTCCGGGAGTAGTGGTCTGGATGAAGGTGAAGAGGTAGGTAAGGCAGAGATTCGTCCCCATTTTCTATAACCTGGCCTCCAAATATCACGTTATATGTACTTGTATAAACCAGACTCGACACTCCTGCGCTCTTGCAGGCTTGGATGACATTTTCTGTTCCTTTCACATTAATGTCTTCTATAAGTTTTCGGTTCAGCTGCTCCCTGCCAGACATTCCATAGGAAGCGATATGGAATACACAGATTACATCTCTAAGAGCCTCTTCCACTTCAGACAGGCAGCAGACATCCCCTTGCATGAACTTTATTTCCTCTGGCACGGTTTGAAGTGGCTTCACGACATCAAAGAGAATCACATCAACTCCCTTTTGGTACATGGCACAACCTAAACTAAAACACGATAGAAACCATCTGTTAGTTTACATAGCATAATGATGCATGAAACATTTCACCTGGAGGTAAGAGAAGAGACTATTAACTATTTTAATACTGATTTTTTTTTTTCCCCTTTTTTTTCTGATCGGAGTCTTTTAAATGTTTAGCCATCTACTATGGGGAAGATTCAACTATGATACTTTAGGTACTGAACTGATTTCTCATGCTCCATCAATACTTTGGAGGGGAGGGGAAAAAAAGAGGGGAAAAAGAAGTGGAACTGCTGTAAAATTCAGAACAGAAATAACTGAAGTGCTTTCAGCAGCCTTTTGGAAGAACCCAGTTATTTCTCTGCCTCTGTCCCCTACAAGGTTTGCTATTGCTGATCTCTATATGTAAACCTATAGCCAAATACTACCAAAAAAAAAAAACCCAAACTTACTGGTTTTATCTTGCTGCTTTTGTGTCATCACAGTTCTGTCAGACCAATAGGTTGATCTTTGCCGTTGTGTTTGAAATTTGTAAGAGGAGTGAGCAAGATGCTTCTAAGCTGGTACAAATACTTTGCTACATGTCTGCATTTTACTCCAAATGACAGGTATAAACAGAGGTGTTGACACAAAGTATAAATCCAGTATTCCTCTCCCCCTTTCCTATAACCATTATATTTCTGTAGTGCTCAAATGGGGAGACAGTGGAGGAAAAAGCCAAGCAGAAGTCAGGTATCTTCTGAGATTTCCCCCCCACACACACACACACACTTGAAATTTGGTCATGACTGTAATCTCCCTCACCTGAGGAAGCAGTTACAACTCTGAAAGTACTCTAGAAGATAGTTGAGGGCTCAAAATAAGATTTTTTTTTTTTCCCACATGGCCTGTAGAGCCATCTACAGTAAGGGCAAATGGATTTCACTGAAATAGGTACCTTATTAACATTACCTAAAACATCACTCTCCATAAAAGTAAATATATTCTTGAGAGTAGAGAACAGCTGGAGTATTTAATCTATATAGCATGTAACTATTTATAGGCCATGGCCTACTGTCAAAATAAAGATCTTGCTTTTTTCTTCAGAGAAGGGTGGAAGATTATGATCTAAATCCCTATTACAAAGGTGACCAGAGAGGTAAATGTCTGCAAGTCGGCTGATGTTTGACATCTGGAAACAGAATAACATGTTTGTTCAAAACTGAGGTCCAAGATGAACGAATGGAATGAACTGGATCAGAGAGCTCAGGCCCACAGTTTTCCCTTTTACAGACTGATTTTGTTGCCTCAGCAGCTGCAGTCTTTTACATTTATTCTTGTATGTAATAACTATTCAACGCACTAACCGGAAGCCAAAATAACCCCCTCCTCCAGTAACGAGGACTCTTTCCTTGGCAGTCTTTTCTGGTTCCATCCTCTTTCCTTTAGCACTATTTAAGGAAATTGACCTATAAAACACATTGTAAATATACACATTAAAATCAATCTGAGTTTTAATGTCACTACACATTCAGTTAGTCACAGATCTATTTCACGTTTTAATTAAAGCCCTTCATTTCACCATCTGCTAGGCGAGGCAGAAAGACATTCTGCCCTGGTATTCCTCAGAAGAAGAGGTTACACTTGGAGAAAAGATGACTGTTGTGGGGGGAAAAAAGCAAACACACAGCTGCAGTTACGAAGTTAGTTAACTTCCCTCCTGGGGCCTTGTTTTGCGGCCATTCCCTGTACACCCACTGCAAGCGAGGCGGGATCCAGACCCCCCCCGGGGCCCTCTCCGAAGCGAGCGCAGAGGAGCTCAAGCCGCAGCTGAGGAGCCCCCGCGGCAGGAAGGGTGCTCGGGGCGGGGAGGGAGCCCGTCTGTCCGTCCGTCCGTCCGTCCGCCCCGGGTCCCACCCGTACCTGCTCCGCCGGCCGCCACCACCTCGCAGCGCGGCGCTGCCCCCGTGACGGCGCCGCTGGGCTTCACGGGAAATGGAGTTTCAGGAGAGCGGTGGGTGGGGGCCGAGCGACAAGATGGCGGCGGGGAGGGGAGGGCGGTTTGGAGAGAGGAGACTCGGAGAATGCGGTGGTGAAGGTCGGTTAGCTGGGGTTTGCCGCTTTGGGTCAGTTTGTGTACCCGGAAGGTGCTGCTTTTCCCCTTCCCTTCCCCAGCAACACCAGACCAGAGCTTGGCTCTCAGTGAGGCACTTGAAAATGGGGAATCTCCCGTTGTCTTTGAAGTCTGAGCCCTTTCCAGCTGCATCATGTCCCGATGTTTGTACTTTGGTGTGTGCCTGCAAGTATCAGCCCGGGGCTGTGAGGGTCTGCAGAGATCCAGGACGTTTGAGAGAGGGGCCTGGTGGCTTAAAGAGCCTTTTTCATCTCTTGTTTTGGGTGGAGGGGAGAGTTTCTGTCCTTGCTGCTGAACACGCTGGTAGGGAGGTACCACAGCCACCTTCAAATAACCCATCGTGTCCGGGGGGGTTGTGCCCTTCCGTCCGTTCAGGGCTGTGAACACGGCTGGCCTGGTGCATCAGTGGGAAAACGACGCACAGTGCTGACTGACTGCGGCAGAATTGCTCCCGAGTTAAGCATCAGCAATCCCCTGCAAGCTGTCTGCGACAGAGGGCCGTAAGAGGAAAACAACAAAAAATGACACTATCAAAGTCTGTTTTGTGTTATTCGCCCGTTTGCAGAAGTGTGAGTCATTTGGGGAATGTTAGAACCCAAAAAGTGGATTCAGTGTCAAAACTACTTAAAAGTATTAAAGAATTTTTTTTTTAGCAATTATTTCTTGCTGGTGAACCTCAGTGACTCTTAAATAGCAATTTCAAGCGTTGAGCTTTGTGCTGTACAACCCGACTGTGCAGAGCTGCTGTGTCTATGTAGATGTGTGGAGCGTCCGGTTTGCAGGACAGCCTTCAGTCATCGCTGATTTCCCTCTCTGCTGGCTGCGTGGGCAGAAAAGTGGGTTTGAGGCAGCCTTGAAGCATCCTTTAAAATGCCATGCAGGTGTATGATCGATGTGTGCTCACGGAGGTGTGAGAATTCTAGCTCCGAAGTAGAAAAATCATGCATGTATTCCTAAATACAAGAATTCTGTAGCACTGCATATGCCTCCTGGATTTATACATAATATCTCAAGCTGCTTGGTGAAGTTTTGTAGAAAATTTTCCCAAGTGTTTAATGGAGAGTCCTGAATTTTCCCTGAGACCTGCTAACACAAAGTGTTTTATCTTTTAGGAGTCTCACAGTGGATGATGACAATTGATGTCTGTCTTCTGATCAAACAGGTTGCACTAACCAGGTTCAGCCAGAGCAGGTTACCAAAGACCATGTTGATATTGAATATCTCCAAGGCTGGAAACTGTTACCTCAAGGATGGAAGCTCTGCATGTTTAGCCACTTTCCTCTAATACAGAGCTTTGTACTCCCTGAACAGTGTCTCTGACCTTGCACTCCATGATGTGTGGGTCAATCCTTGTGTTTGAATAAGTAGCTGTTAACCTCAGGATGACATTTTGTCCTCCAGGCTTTGTGACAGGTCCATGCAGGACAGTTTGCAGCATTGAGACTGCTCTCTCTGTCTACATTCTGCTCTTTCTTTCTTTCTTTCTGCCTGGTATGTTATCTACAGTGAATGGATTGTGTCAGATTATCTCATAATTAGAGTAAATATTATGAATTATCTCATAATTAAAGTAAATATTATGAATATAATAAAGCTGTAGTTAAGACTGTAAAGCTTCTGCTTTTAAACCACTATCAGTTTTATTTCTCATTATAATAAATAGTCCTTTTTGGCTTCAAAGAATAGTAAGGAACATTCATTCCTTCAAAATGGTGACATCTGTGAAAGCTGTGGGTAAATATTGTCCTCATTTTACAGTGACAGATGTGACTTTAGGACTTGACATTCTCAGACCTTATCCTTTTGCACAACCCATTTGTTCCTGCTCTTTCATTTCCTGTGAGACTCTGCTTTTCCCAAGACTTTATGGACTTTCTGAATGTATCGTAAATTCTGTATTGCCTTCAAATAAACGGACTTCCAGTTTTACTTTATATATAATGGAATGTTTGCCCTGGGATTGTTTGTTTTAAAAAAAAAACAACACAAAATGTGTCAACCCAGTCTCCCCTACCAATTTTCACTGTAAAGAACCAGGCATTTCAGAGCCTGTGCCATGCTGTAGCATGCCTTGCATATATCCCAACATGCAGAGAATCCGACTGTTACAGTCACTTGAAGAGATCATATTGATACGTGGAATTGCAGGCTAGGGCAAGATGTGTCAGGATAGAAGTATTTGCAGTGTAAATGGGGTGTTATCTGCCACAACCTGAGTTGAAATGAACCTGATATAGACTGCAAAGAAATTCCTAAATCAGCAACTGAACAGAGCTAAATAAGCAGCTGTGGTGAGAAATGCAAGTTAGGAAGAATGAGCAATGAAATCATTAATTATTCTTTCATAGTATGTTAGTTCATCTGGTTCCCTTTGCAATTTAAAATACTTAGCTGGTAAAATTATTTTTGTCGTAAAAATACAAAGCATGCCAACAGTGCTGTCTCAGGAAGCAGGGCAATATTTCATCTGGGGAAATAAACCTTATTCTACTGTTTTTCTATTATTTGATTGATTTCTTTTTGGTGTTACTTAATTATGCTTTATTTTTCTTTGAGCAATAGGATGAGAGAGCAGAAGAGAACAAGACTTAAAGCTAGGTCAGAACCAGCCACATTAATGGTCTTACTAAAACATATAAAACCAATTGGTTAGACTGGTACTAAAAAGGTGAAATCAGCATCCCCAATTGTGAATGGAAATAGAGAGAATTGTTCAAAATGAGAATCAAACATTTAATCTAAATTAGACTGCAATATTTTTAAAGGAGGACAGGCCTATGGATAAAAACGCTGGTCTGGGTTTTATTCTTGGCTCTGACAGAGGTTTCCTGAGTGACCTTCAGAAAATCGATGTCTGTTCTTTAACAAAGGTGCCATTGCACTTCGTCACTGCCCAAGGTTGCAGTGGTGCTTGTTTCATTTGTGTTTCTGAAGCTGAAATCGGAGGTGCTGTGCAAATACTAATAAAGCAGGAAATCAGTTGTATGGGGATTAAAGACTTTAGGCAAGTATGCAAGTTAGACCTCCAAAAATGTTAACATTCACTTCTTCTTAGGACACTTGTTTACTGTACAGTATTGCTTGTGGAAAGTGTCATAAATTTGATGATGTGGAGATGACAAACCAAAGTACTTATAGTTTCTTTTTCCTGTGAGTTCCAGTAATGGAAAAACTTACCCTATCTCTTCCACATTGGGAAAAGAAAAGGATTTCAACATTAATGGTATCCACTGTTCAGTGAACACCATTCGCTAAGGCTGATTAAAATCGTTCATCCAAACAGTTGGTTTATATAATTTTCCTAATCTAATTCTTCTGTGTTCTCTCATTTTAGGAGATACGACTTTATAAACATTTCTAGTCCTCACTAGAAGGAAGTGTGGGGAGTAGTGGATTACTTATGAAAACAGGAATTCACAAAATGGAAGGTAGTTTCTACTCAACGGAGCTCTCTCAACAGGGACTCAGATGTGATGTTGGTGCAGCAGTGCCGGGCCCTGCTCATGGGTTTCTGTCCTGCCTGGTTCGGTCAAGGCAGCTCTGCTCAAAGCTGTGCACAGCCAGAGCCTTTCACAGCCTCCTTTCACCAGGCAATGGCAGCAGCTCTGGCCTGTGATGGTGAGCATAAAAGGGTGCAGTCAGCTCTTCAAAAGGTACAAACTGCCCAAACTTTGGCTATTTTCACCCCAAAAGACCAGGTTGAGTGGAAATATCCAGCAGTTGCCAGCTGAACCATCTTCTTAAAGTGTCTGGATGATTCCTTTTGCAGTTATGTATTCTTCAGTGTGACCTGAGAGAGGGTGCTGTTGTACCATAGTGCTGAGTCAGCACAGATAGCTGACATCATTCATATGAGCATTATATTTGATGTCATGGTACCTGATGTTATGGCTTAGTTACCAACTAGGTATTTCATGCAACATAGGTGCACTGTATCTTATAAACAACAGGATTACACAAGTCAGCTTTCTTTCCAGGTAGCTATTCACAGATCAGAACAACCTAGGCTCCATAGTCATGCCTCAACTGTCTTGAATTTTATGGGTGGGTTTCACTGTGGTCATTTTTGGTGCATTAGTTATGAAGAATCATTACTATAAAAGACATTGGAAATGCTTTGAATTATTTTTGCAAGGATTCTTAAAGAACAAGCTTGATTCTGAGGTGTCTATTCAGCATGTGTTCTGTGAAGCCATCAGAAATGAACTTCTCTTCTGTTCTGTAGTGCTTGGAAAATGTAGATTATTTTCAAAAGTAACATGTAGTTATTGATCCTAAAAGGAAAGGAAGAAAGAAAGTTTGCATATATTAGGATAAGTGAATGGTTAGAGCACAGGACTGAGAATAACCTGTGTTCTCCCTTTTTACTTTGATAACAAATAGCTGTTATGGTCTGTGTGTCTCTTTGGGTGCTCTGCAGAGCACATTGATAACCCAGTTTGCAGAACGAATGGATGTTAATCTTCATACCCTCCATGGAGCTAAGCAGAGTCTCAAGGGATTCTTACGAGCCACTCCTAAGCATTGCAGTCTGGGTGTCTGAAGTAAGTGGTTGCTCCAACAATATTGATCTTAAGCTCCCTTAAGCCTAGCAGGTTTTTTAAAGTTGTCATTTGACCTGATGTATTACCTGATGTTCTGAGGTGCTAAGATCTGTTTTCAAAATATGTTGCAAACATATTAGTACTTAAAAGTATAAAAGGATGTCATCCAGTATAATTGCAACACCTTAGAGATAAAAACTGAAATTTTAGCCCATCATGTCCCTTCATGAATAATTGCAGTAATGCAGAGGATGTACACAGTACTGCAAGAGCCTCTTTGTACTGGAAAGAATTACATGCTTTAAAAGTTAGTACAGTAAGAAACATAAAAATACTAGCAAAATATTATTGAAAATACTTTCACAGATGTTTTGGCTCTTAAAATGAGGGAGGATAGGTTTTGGAATGCAATGCTGAATGTCTTTTGTTCAGTTACTTAAAGTGAGTCTTCTTGTCAGTTTAAATAGAAAACTATTTCAGAAGGTAGTTATAGACTTACGTTTCAGTAATTGTCTTACCTGGTTACAACGTGGTTTGATGTGCATCCAGCTGCCCTTGTTTACCACACTGATAACAAGGAATGGCTTCCCTGTTGTAGTAATTTATAATTTAATTCAGCTATCCAAGAGGTTTACAGAAATCTTACCCTCTTAGCTAGCAAAACCAAGATGGGGTTGGTCTGCTATCAGTTGTTGGCACTAATAATTGAACATCCAGTTGATGGTTGGAGATGTACTACTTTGATCTTTTGGAAGGATCTAAAGAGTCTTTTGGCTTCACAGGCAGCTAATCATGTGCTATACCATATGTAGAACAAACTTGAGGCAAAATACATTCTTTAATGTGTATTTTGTACTGTGTGAATTTTCTTTCTGTGAGTAAGAAGTCTGAAGGTACTGGTGGTGAGGATGAGAAGAGATGTGTCAGCAAGAACACCAAAGCCTGAATTTGTTGTAGAATTTCTGTGGGTTTCTCAGTGGAAGCTGTATTTGCTGAGGGGGGGAGGAAATATATTTTCTGAGGAAATGCTTTCCATCTTCAGTCTTCTGGTGCTTTTATACTCATGATACGGTGTTCATGGTCTAGGCAGTGGCCTCCCATTTTCAGGCACTTAGAACAGCAAGGAAACAGAACAGACACTGGCTTAAAAATGGTGCTACCCATTTTAGTTCTGTTATTTCCTTGAAATCATTGCAAAAACTACATTATTTTGCAGAGGAAGGATTAGGTAAGAGTTTGAAGATGTAAGTAGAGGAAAATAACCTCAAAAAAAGGATGCAATCTCTTTCTTGCTTCAGCTGTGTTTAAATTAGGTAACCTCCATAAGGCTTACTTAATGGCATCTTGGTATTTCTGACAGTACAGTGTTCTTATGTATCTGTGATGCTATTTATTCTGTTCCACAAAACTAATGATTGAAGAATTTATGAGAATTTTATCATGGCCTGATGTGTGACTTAATTCTGAGCTATCTCAAATCAAATGGTGCTGGCACAAACCTGAGTTTTCCTTTGAAGTGGATTTGTTCAGAACCAAAAATTTCAAAGGTTGAAGACAGTTGGTCAAAACAAAATAAATCCCCTAACTCTTCAATGGGGCAAGGTTACTAAAGTTACAAAGAGAGAGTTATAAGATGCATTTATCTTCTGTTCAAAAGCCTTACTTGGACATGGTTTGTCCCAGAATGGTAACATAAAGAACATGTTCAAAGTGGGAGTTATACAACTGGGAGTGTGACTGTGCTGTAACTTGAAGTTAGTTACAGCAAGGTATTCTTGCTCTTAATTTTCATTCCACGTAACAGAAGTTGTAGGTGCAGCACCTGGTTATAACTAATTTTGATTTTTTGCTGCTTTTGAGGGAGAAGGAAGATCTGAATAACTGGGGGATTGAAGTATATAATTTTTTGTTTGATTCTTGCAGTGAAAGAATTCTGACTGAGCTTTGCATTTAAAGTGCTGCTTCTTTGTCTTTCAGAGAGTGTCCAGCTCATTGAAACAGAATTTGTGCCAGGTGAAATGCTGGATTAATTCCAGGGCATACATCAGCTTAATTCTTCGTTCATCCTAGCAACATGGAAGAGTCAAACATGAGACACATTATGGACAAGCTGTATAAACTGAAATGTTCTTCTAAATGACATAGAAGAACAACATGTTCTAGTAACTGGGTTTCTTGAATAATGAAAGTTTCTCAAGTCTAATACGCAATCTTGAAGTTAAAAAAAATTTGTACCTAAGGAGTTCTTTATGCACTAGCTGAATAAAATGATATAGAGGAAAGTTACTTGCTGAATCAATTCAGATATTCAGCTTTAACAATTTATAATTATTATTATTATTACCAGAATGCCTGTTTTAGCAGTTGTCATTTTAACACTTTCCAAGAGAAAGCATAATCTCATACAGTTCTTTCCCCAGGTTTGTCACTGACATTGCCTGAGCTCCTCTGCCCTTTTAAAGAGTACTCTGGGAAAGCAGTTTGAGTGGCCAGCGAGGATCCCTTGAGTGCCATGCTGTTAATAGTAAAGCCAAACAGACTTACCATTTGTGTTTCTTGCCTTGTTTTCGTCCTGGCTGGTTCTCTACCATCATAAATAAAGATAATCTCTGCTAGGAACAGGCATCAACTAAAGCAGGTAGTTAATCACACTTAAGCAACATGCAATTATTAGCATATCAGGCAGACTCATCCCATCTCCCATGATGTTTTATCTGTTTATGAAGAAAATGCCATCCATAATTGTAATTGAAAATCCAAAATGACTCACAGTTTGTAAGTGTTAATGAGAATGTATTATGGAGCCAAACTCTCCTTGTGTCTTGTTTGCAAAGGGATCACACAGCTTTTGCCTTTTCAGGAAGCTTTTTGTCAGTGATGGACTTCTCATTGTGCCCTGAAGTTTATTAACTTGAAGAGAATTTCAAAGTTGGAATGACCCTTATGAAAATAGGCTACAAGCATTCCTTCCTTTTAGGTAGGAAACCTATTCCCCTGATTACCTCTGGTAAGAAATGAAGCAGTCCAACCAGGACCGAATAAGGAGGCAGGCCTCTGATTCCTGTAGATTATATTTTAAGAACGGGGTCTCAGTTAATCTCTGCTGCCACTGAACCCAGCTTTTATAGGTAATCTGGGTGCAATATTATATCATCTGTGTGTTCCATAATTTAGACTTCTTAAAATTAGAATTATTGGATTATTTGAGTTATGAAATTTCTGTAACAAGTTGACCACTGTATGCTTCTGGCCATAATAGCTGAAGTTAATGTCATGTCCTGATATCCTGGGATGAGGGTCCTGTGGGTTATGAACTTTTAATTTACTTTCTCCTTTTATGGAATAAAATTAGGACTAGTTAGTACAAAAATTAAGGTTAAACTAAACATATGAGTGAAAATGCAGAATATATTTCACACATAGTGGCTATGGCTTGTTTAGTGCATAATGCTGGAGGGCTGCACACCAGCACTCTAAGCAAGGTTGTCGGAATAATTTTTTTTCTCCTCTGGTGCACGTATTCTATATTTCAGTTACACTTTCTGAAGTCTCTGGGCGATGGAGCTGTCCAATTTTGACTCTTTTAATAGTTGAACTGTACTCTTGTAGATGAGGTACCAAATGTAAACCTTTAATGCCATTCAGCAAAGTCCTTAGTATAAGTACTGATTTTATAAAAGCTTTACGTGTTCTCTGGCATTTTAGAGACTTCAGAGATTACAGAGACTCCTTTATAACAAAACAACACACAAGTATGTAGTGGCATTCAAAAAAATTGTTGCTGCTTCTCACCTTTTCGTTAAAAGTCTTCGTATTTGCATCTTAATATTCTGGCTTGCATTACTGTAAACTTGAACTTTCATTTTAATGGATAATTTGTTGAATGTACCCCCATTGGTGTAGGTGTGTTTCTGTACAATGCTGGGCTGTAGTTTAGCCTCATGAGATTGCAGTAGCTGTTTAACATGCTGACAGTTTCACAGAGTCTAAAGTTCCAGTTTTAAAGATTCCAGTATTACTAATTTCTCCCATGTATCCGATGATCTTAAGGGTCTTTTCCAACCTAAATGATTCTATGATTCTTAGCCCTTCGAGACACCCATCTGCCTGAGCTGAGGCCCAGCTTTGTACCTTTTCCATTCTGTGAGATACCTCCTCTCTGACCTCTGCTGGTTAAATACAAAGAGCTTTGCATGGAGCATCCTGTCTCAAAAGGGAAACAGTGGGTGGCAAGAGTCCCACTCAGCGCCTTCTAACTGGACTTAGATTCAAGGAAGATGTATGAAAGATGAACAGAAAAGATGAGAGGAGTGCAAACAATTCCTGCCAGAACTGTGAAACTGAGGCAGTGCTCAGGACTGAACCTGTAGCAGTTCTGCAAAACAGCATCCTGCATAGAACCTCACCTGGCTTCCCATCTCACTGGTACTTTTCCCCCACATATTCTAGCTGAGCATGGCTCTGCCGCAATGTAGATACAGTTTGTGCCTGAGTGAAGATCTGGGATTTGAGACTTGTTCTGCTGGCAAGTTGGTTCAAGTCTGACCACACTGTGCCTTCAAAACCAAAAGAGTAAGTAGGAAGAACCTCATGTTTAGAATTTTTGGACTCCTGCCATTTTTAAAATTTATTTATTTTGAGTAATTGTGCTTGGGTTTAGCAATACTGAAATAATTTGTGATAACAGACATGAACCAGGTGAGGATGATAACATCAGAAAAAGTAAACAGGAGAAGAGGAATACCTTGTGTGTAGAAAACACTTCTGTGAATCACACCAGGGAGGCCAGGTGTGTCATAAATTAGCAATTTCCCTTGGGCAATATCCTTATACAATAACATTTTTTATTCAGGCTTTTGGCATAATTCCCTTGGATTAGTAATATCTTTTTTCCTTGGCCTTCTTTGTGAAAGCATTTTGTTTTCACTTGTGTCTGTCTGTTATGTACGTCTTTATCTTCTACACTTATCTCTGATTCAACAGAGAGATACTAACACGCTCTTCTAATGAGCTCGCAATTCCAGTCTCCACCGCCCACTTTGTATTTTTCAGCTAGGCATCTTCCTACTTTTTCTCATGTTTCTCTAGTCCTCCAGAGCAATTTTACGTAAGCATCTACAGCGTGTTTCGCTGCTGACCTTTAAACTCCGTCGTGATGTCTATAAAACATTATTTGATGATCTTTAGGTTACTTGTACTCAAAGAGTGCTTCCTGTTAAGTTGATCGCCACTGACAGCATATTCAAGCAGCAGGGTCCAGGACTGAGTGCCATGATACGGGAGGTTTCATCTATGATTTTTTGACTGATTAGAAGATGACCTCTCTTTGCTTCAGTTCATTCATGTCTACTGTGGGAACAGTAATTCTGTCTTGCCTCTTAGAGCATTTATGATAGCTAAGGGCTTAAATATTTCTTGGGGAAAGGAGTACCATTTCAAGAGAGATCATGCCAGCATAGTTTCTCTTCAAATTACCTCTTTTGTCTCTGTTTTTTGCTGTAGAGTCTGATATCTACAGGTACTAAGGCTACTTAATTCTTGCCCACTTTTCCAAGTATAGTTGGGTGCCTCATTTCCATTTGCCATTTTTAATATGTCTGTGGAGACAGAAGACTCATAGATGAACCAGTTATCAGCAATTAAACAGATGGAGGCAAAATTATACTCCTAAAAACAAAAACAGATTCCATGTTTTAGACTCCTGTAATTTTTTAAATTTAATTTGAATTTGACATGTGACGTTTGGACGGTATCTGCAGATTTCTACCAGTACTTCCTGTGGGCCAGTTTCCATGACAATTTTGGAAGCCTGTCTCTTTTCTTGAGTCATTGGATGGCTTTCTCTGGGACAGTCTGTCCTTATTTTGCACAACTAATTTTCAAACTGCATTGTTTAATTGAAAGTAATAGTAATCCACTCTTCTTTGTAAATAGTTACAAAGGTAAGAACTTTTAAGCTTTTATATGACATTGAAGTTCTAATTTTAACAGCACAAAGATATATTTGACATGAGCTTTTACTTTATTTAAAAATAAAATAAAAACACATTTTAAAGGAAGCAAAAATTGCTCCTAGGCTGGTACTTTAAAATCCTAGTTTCAGTCCATAAATTTGATTGTAGAATTAAATTGAAAAACCAGAATATTTAACAAGTAACATAAAATCCTTAAGAATTGGAGATGATCTCTGCTTTAAAATGTTAGAACTCAGGAAAAGGGAAATTGAAAACACATATGGGCTCATTGTAAATAGTAATCAAGATCTAAAAGCCATCTTGGATACTCGTGCATATTCTTTCAAAATTAATAGAAACCATATCATATATCTGAGAACTTTCCTAAAAACACGTGTCTGGAATAGTTGTTAGGCATTAACTAATTATATTCCAGCCTGTTAGAATAGAACTCCTATAACCTGGAATATCTTCAGGTAGATTCAGAACACTGTCAATGAGTTTACAAAAATTTTTACTGTTCAGGTACTAGTAAAAATGTGGTTCAGCAGTGAGTAAAAGGAGCTGCCTTCTGGTGGTCATTTGCACCCCTTGTTGCAGTTCAGTTCCCAGAGACATTTGATCACTGTGGAGGTGATATCCTGACTTGCATCCCTAACAGAGAGAGAAAAAATAGACTTTATCATAGAGCATGGGTTCTCCTAATGCTGCTGTCATTGTGATGGGTTAAGAGCATGGATATAGATAGCTGTAAATTTTAATAATAGTGTCCTGAATCTGCCCATATATATATATTTATCTTCAAGTATATATATTTATATTTAAATATAAATAATATAAAAATCACAGAAATCCTAGGGACAAGACACAAAACCTGTATGCCATCTGACATTTTTTTACAAGCTCTCCAGAATTAATCTGTCTAGGAGCTACTATGCTCAGCTTAATTATGGAAAGGCTGCATCTGTGTTCAAAGCTGTTGAGAGAGAAAGAAGAAAGTAAAAATGTCCACTAGGTTTGATTAACTGCTTTCAGCCTGATGAATAAAGACAGATGGTTACTAGTTATTTTTCCTTAATGGATTTTGGAGCTCCATTTGGTGGATGAATTAAAGTTATAGGTCCCAAATCAGCCTTTGAAGCTAAGCCTGCATAGCCCTTAGTGATTCTAGCAAAGTTTGCATGCATCCAAGAGAGAGGTTTGCCCTAAGGCTGTCATATATGTTGTTAAAAACCAGTTTTGAAATGAAAACTTGAAGTTAAGTGATAGTTTACTGTATTAATAAACCAAGTTACAAACTATGCGCAGCTCAGGAAGGAATCCCCTGCAAGGGACGATTAGTGTAAAGCGCCTGTGCAGGCTTATCCCCATAGAATCTGTGCCTGTTCGGGTACGATCTCCACCTGGGACTTGACAATATTTTAATACTGACTTTAAAACTTGGAGAAGTTCATTAAAGTTGCACTTGATAGTTGTGTCACCTGGAAAGTGAAATAAATAGTTTTATGGTGTAGGTTCATTTGCATGAATCTATTAGTGTGTCTCAAATCAAGGTGGAGGAGGTCTTTAAAACAGGATCTAACGCTGCAGATATGCACATGTTTAAATACACGGGTATGAATATTTCTGTCCTTTACTTGTGTATGAATGTCTGTGTTTATTTTTAAGAATGTATGTAAGCGTCTGTGGGTTGGAGCTCTCAGGGAACATTTAGACCTAATGGGTGTTGGGACTGTCATTCAGCAACCTATTAAATCATCTGTCTAGTTTTATGTGTGGATAGTCATAGCGACTTTAATGGGATTAGATATGCTTTCATCTAAACAATTTTTGAGTCAGGAGTTAAGGTTACTGCATGATATAAAATGTCTAAGATGGACAGTATAATAAAAGGAAACAAAACAACAAAAAATGACACTGAGTATACAGATTTTTCCCTAGTTAGTGGACTGCCTAAAGAAAAGATACTGTTTAACTAAAATGCTACCTGCCATGGAACCGTCAAAACCCCCTACAGATCCTGAAAGGGACCTTGAGAGGTCATCTAGCTTGTCCCCCCCTGCTTCACGGGAGGATCATCTATCACTAAGGCATTCCTGACAGAGAGCTGGTCTCGCTGACAACATTGGAACACAATTGCGGCAGTTTACAAGCAGCACAAGCATCGGGGAAAAGCGGCGGGATTGCCCTTCAGATCAGCAGCATTAAAGGAGAAATCGGTGACATTTGGTATGTAACAAACACACATTCCATCAAAATAATAATGTAAGTCATTGATTACCCACAGAGTGAGGTCACGATTCCTCAACAGGAAAAATACATGGCTTCACCGTTCAGAAGCGAGGGACTTGTCCTTCAAGTGACAGAAAACAGAATGTGTTTAGGGCAGGTGACTCTTCGTCATAGTTGATCACTTAATGCTTTTTGAATCATTGCTCATTTTTCATCTCATTTTGCTTCAGCTTTCATTTCAAAGACTAGCTGATGTAACTGTGAGGAAAATCTAAAAATACGTGAATTCCATTTATGATAGGCAGAGATGTTTTTAAGTTTGCAGATGGGAGGGAAGGCATGTCGCAGATGTGCATAGTTAATAACCCAAGTGAGGATGAGGAGGTGCTACAACCCATTTTCTTGCATCCCTTTTGCAGAATCCATGCTCAAAGCTCAGAGATATGTTCTGAGGCTCCAAGTTGTATGTGATTTATTTTTGATGTCACTATCTACCATGGATGACAAGTCATGTTGGTGATATAGTAAATGCCCCCACTTTGAAGGGACTCTTTTCTGGGGGCAAAAGAGAGAAGTGCAGATAGACTTGGATTTGAGGACTTTTTTGTCAAAACCTTGCATTGGACAATATCGGTCTATATCAGATTACACTTCAAGGTCTGATTAAAAGTATGCGTTTACGCTACCTGCAAATTAGCACTACTTGGTTAAATATTTATAAGGGTGCTATAGGGCCCATATTTAAATGGGAACTAATAATCTACCACATGCACCTGGAGTCCCTGGTGAGCTGGGATTGAAGTTGGCATCTCCATCACTACTGTTACCTGTCTTAGCTACTCCGTTTGTCTACCCATGCTTTAATCAGACTTTTCATTACTGTGTATGCCTAATTTTCTGTTTGCTTCCATATTCACATTGCTAGTTATGAATTTAATTACAATAAAAATTACGTGACTTTTGCATAGATAGTACCTAAATATTTGAAAATGTTTTGTGGTCTACTCTTAACATGTGTGGAAAAGGTCGGATGTAAACCAGATGTTCCTCCAATCTGCCATTGTTTGGAGACATGCAGGAGGAAAAGTTACAGAAGGAAGATGTAGAAGTGCATTTTTGTCTGATGTAGATATGGTCTATACAGCTTGTGGTTAGGAGAAGGCATCTAGAAGTAAGGCAGGCAAAATGGCAGTTGCATTTCAGGAAGCACCTGCAAAGAAACAAGCAGACTCTGGGCTAGAAGATGTGGAAATCCTTTGTGTTCTGGGCACATAGATGCTACCATTAACTTCAGAGAGGCAAAGCTGTTGGAAAGGGAAGAGAGAGATATAACAAAAATGTAGTTGGAAAAACAAACTAATCTTCCACTCTAGAATATAGCTTACATCTTTATTTCTCATGTATTGAGGCACTGCTGTGCTGTGCTTGGTCTTAGGCGGGGCTGGAATTTTACTCTGAATGTACCAAGGAAAATTTTAGGCAAGAGTCTGTTGCTGTCAGAGAAGTGGACTAAGATAAATTGGTATCTTTTCTTCTCTAACACTGATGTTTCTGTGAAAGCCATTTCGTGTTATTGGATGACAGAAGAAAGGCAGGCAAGGGTAATTTCTCATGAGGATAACCTAGAGATGATTCCTGGCTAACTTTCTAAAGAGTACCTACGTGCCTTCAGGTTTTCTGATTCTATCCTCTTTTTGGAAAATAATGACAATTGGGTTGATAAAAAATGACTTATTTTGGAAAGAGTGCAATCCACTTTTAGCTGTTCCCAAAAGCCTAGGGATCCATAGATGTCTGAAGAGTTAGAGAAGAAAACCTCCCTTGCAAATAGGAGTGCTCATAATCTTAATGATTTCTCTGATTTAAGATGTTTTGTCTATTGCAGAAAATTTACAAAGGGTGATTAGAGTTCATGTAAATACCAAAACAAAACTTACAGCCCATGGCTTCATTTCATATGGCACGTTATTACAAGACCTACTGCTTCAAAGCAAAGATAGAGCTTCTGCAGGCATTGGATTCACATGGGAAATGCAGGCTGCAATTATTTCTAGTGGAGATGCTGAGGTGTGTGTTGCATGGGTACCTGCCAAAAGGGTTTACAGGTCCAGCTTGGCCATCAGTGCAGAAGTTCCTCACTCTGAGGTTCTTACACTTGAGAAAGTAACAGGAGATTTATCTGAGGAAGTAATTATGATTGTTATTATTATTAGCTTTTGTTTGAATTGATTATTGGGAAATGGTGAGTTACAGCTGTTTCTTCACTGCCAAGTGAGGTTCAGGAATTACTGTCCATCTTTGGATTTATAATCTGTACAATTACTATCTTTCTAAAAACAAAATCTCCAGTAACTTAGAGGTAAAATATTTTTCTTACTTTTCTTTAATGGGTACATCCTTTATTAAAGAAATAGTTTGAAGACAAAGGAGGGGTTACACAGCCTTATTTTCAGTTGCGCATAATCTTTTTTTGCCCTTATTCAGTACATGCCTGTGAGTTCAGTGATCTTAATTCACAAAGGTACTTGACTACATTCCTAGCTTTAGGCAGACTAATAGTATTGTTGTCTTTACTGGGACAATTCATGTTGAGTGCATAAACAGGTAACTGGCTGAAGGCAGAGAATTATCTCAACCTTTGTATAGGGGCTCAGTAGTGTTTGTCAGAGCAAAGTCTGGTTGCTCAAATGAGTTTTGCGTATGCAAGTTCAATAGTTTCTGCATCCCAGAGTTATAGCCTGACAAGTGCTGGTGTAGCCGTTAGGTCCACCAAAATCCAAATGTATGAAGGTGTTTATATAGTCTTGGAAGCTGTAGTCAAAGTCAATAATTTCATATTTTTTCTGCTCATATATGTATTTATTCATGACAATAATTTTTCTGTCTTGGTTAATGACTCATTTGGTGAAACAGATTCCAACCTATTTTCCTGCTGAAATTATTTTCTATGAAAAGCCTTGTAACCAAGAACCTCCTTACAGAACTTGAAATGCAGATCCCCTACCCAAGCCACAAAAGCACACGAAACACACAGAGCAGGGGCTCTCCGAAGCAACAGTCGTTGTGTTGTACAGCTGGAAAAGCCTGAATCAGCAAACAAAGCAAAATGGAAAACTGAAGAGTTCTGTGAGAAATTCTAGCCTGAGCTGAAAAACAAATCTGAGACTGGCAGAGGCAGAGGATGCCGAGATAGAGATTGGACATGTAGAAAAAATGTTTCATGTTTCTAGACAATGTAATTCAAGTTGCAGCTGGGACAGAAGAGTATCAACAGGCAGCAACTATTGGATATGGCACGTGGTACTTCTGGATGAAGGGAAAGTGCTGAAAAGAAAAATGTTGACTAGTAAATTACTGGAAATTGCAAAGAAAGCACATGAGAAATGTGGCCAAAGAAGTGAAAAACGATGCGGCGAAAGGTAACAGAGACATGCTGAAGGCCTCGTGGTTGAACTGGAAGCTTCTACTATGCTGGAATGTCACAGAGGCTTTTAAAAAATAAACAGCAGGAAAACTTCTGAGCTAGAAATGGAGCCATGAAAAGCAAAGACAGAAGAGTGCTCATTACCAAGGTAGAACACAAAAAGAGCTTGGTGCATTTGAAAGAAGTTGTGAACACCTCGGCTTCACCACATTTCAAAGGAACAGGGGAACCTGAACATTTTGCCCTTTTTTGTGTTAAGAGCAGAAATAGAAAGCACAGGCTGCAGCCGTCATTCTGTAAAATATAGAGCCAGCAAAGGATGACAGGAGAAAAGCTTAAAGTAACAGGAAGGAATGATTGTGCCAAGAATGAGAACGTGGAGTCAATGGGTGGGTGCCTGTGATAAAGATATCAGGCACTGGAGCGGTGTCCTTGCTTTGTCCTGGGCAAAGTCTTCTGCAGTGATAACTATGCAGAGTGAAAGATGCAGTGACTGTAGAATTGGGAGAAAAACAAGCTGGATTTGGACTCAAGCGGTTCTATAGAGACTGGCCATTCACGTTGCAGATTACCAGTGAAGGATCGTTCTCCATGAAAGGCATGTTCTTTTGCCATTGCTTTCACTGACCTTCCAAAGTTATTGCTTAGCACGAAGAGACGTACATGGTGGGGCGCACTGGAGACCCGCAAAGTCCCAGTTAGAAACATCAGAAAGATGCACAAAGTGCTCAGGGAGGGTAAGTCATCACACGACAGAACGGTTCAGCCAGGAGGCCGCTCGGAATCGTTTCTCTGCTGCTGTTTGGCATTGGCTTGGACTGACTATGGAAGCTGTGTTCAGGCTTCAGTATAGAGTATGTAGGTTGCCAGGACATAAAGGGACAAGGCACTGAGTTATTGTGCAATGGCTCTGAAAAGCTGGGAAGAAAGACAAATGTCCTGGCAAAGGCAGGTCAAGCCTCGCTCAAAATCAATTACCTCAAATCCATCTTCCTTGTTACACAGATGTCATGTTCATGCAACATCCTGATAATATGGAGGAGCCACATCTTTTCCAGCAATACTATCAGGAAGGAGGTGAAATAAGGGTGTATATTCATAGCTTGAGTAGATGTGGCATAGAGAAATAGGAAATGATGCAAACTCAATTGCAATCTTGTGTTAATGTACAGCTGTGAAAACTGGAGACATACCAAAGTAGTAGAGAGGAAAGTAGATGCTTTCTTAAGATGGATAGTGGGCATGAGATGATAAAATTTTTTCCTGTTGTAAAACTGTGCTGAAAAATCCTCAAGCAGCAATCTGTCTCTGCTGGTTTTGGAGAAAGTGCAGAGGGTTCATGAGGTGGTTACTCCAAGTTAACATTTCTCAGCGAGTTTTAGATCATACCCTCCTTTCTGATAGCAACCTGTCTTATGGTGTGTGTGATCTATGCACCTCCGTATGATTTTATTCACACACTGGGGTGAACACATGGTCAGCTTCTCATTAAAAGAAGCCTTCAGTGGTTATATTTTATATTAAAAATATAAATTCAACATTAATTCAGACAGAGATCAGTCCCCACCAGCCCTTCCCACAGTCGTTCTGCAGTGTTGTGGGTGCAGACGGGTATTGTGTCAGCACACAGCAGCAGGTGTGTGCACAATGCACGCCTATGGCATCCCCAGCAGTCCATATATCCCCCCACCCTCCCATTCAGCGTGTAAGGGAGAGGGTGTGCATGTGCACATATACATTTGAATGGGGGACGTAGCAGTGGAGCATGGAGGAGAGGGGAAGACCCACATGGAGATTGCTCTGCAGGGACTAGGCATGGTGGCCACCATGGCTTGGCCCCTCTGTCCCCTCCCCACAGGCTGAGGGGAGCCAGGGCAGACATCAGGCTGGAGGTGGTCACTTCTGCCCCTCATCCCACTGTACAAAAACTCCAGCTCGCTGTATTCTCAAGTGTGAGAGGATGCTTTAAATGCCAGTACATTTATGATCATCTAAATCATGCAATAAAGACCAATTAGGGAGAGAAAGCAAGGAAATCTTTAAGATGCCTTAATGGATGACAAGGTACAATTGACCTTGAGATCAGTGTGCTACTAAAAGCAGAAGCAGCAAACGGCAAAGAGAAGCGAAAGTAGTTTACACTTTGTGCACTAGTGGGAGAAGGGAGGAATGAGTATTCACAACAGCAATGAATGACAAGCAGACCTCGAGGGTAATGTTCTTCCAAGTGACCTCCTCTCTAATGTAAACTACCTATAGAGGTATGTAAACATTTTCACTGGCTGCAAAAACTTATATTCAACAGATTTGTCATCCCATAAAACCCCTAAGGAATAATGGAGTGGAAATGTGCTAGTGTCTCATGTTAGGTTTGCACCCTGCACTTCAATCTTCCCATGTCTGTCTGAAATAAAATAGGTCAGCACTACATTTTCTTTCGGAAAACCAGCTACATCATGTTAGATGGCTCTGTGACGGCTTAGGCTTGTCTGTCAAACCGATTAGCGGGGATTTTTAAATGGGGTTAAATATGCCTAAATTGTATTTCAATCCTGTTAGCAGGATGGATTTTAAAATTTTCTTATTGTTTAAATAACTTTCAGAGTACACCACAGCAGGTGTTAAATCTCTCCAATATATTTATTTGCTTAAGTTATTTTCCCCAACTTGCTGTGGGTGTTGAACGAGTGATTCCTGTCAAAACTAGGGTGGGTGTCGACACTGGAGGTCAACTGAAGACTCAATCTGAGGTGTGGTACACGTGTTCACTTACAAAAGTGCCCTTAACGGCACACCAGCAACCACCCCTTCCGGCCTCCCAGCCCCCCTTGAATGTCAGTTAACCATAGGTACTCACTGCATGTGGAGCAGGTAAATAGCCAAAGGTATGCACTAAAGCAGGGAAGGTCATTTTGGGCTTTTTGTTGACAGAGGAGAGTGGCCCATGTGTGATAAAGCCCAAGCTAACCACGCAGTTTGCACTACAGAGAGTAAATACCCCTGTCCTGACTCATCCTTGTCACTGCCCATCAAAAATCAGTTCCACTGAAACTATACCTTAAGTTTCTAGGCAAGAAATTCCACCTATTTCCCATAAAAGAAACTGTTCTTTTTTCAGTGTCTAGGAAAATGTACTTTAAACATATAGCAGTTAATTTTTTCCCTGAAGCCAGAGCTTGCTACATCATGTCCATTCCCAATCATTATCCAGCCAGCATATTGTTCAGAAGGTGGAGCTGTCAGGCAGAAGGAATAAAAGGTAAGAAAAGGAGGGCTTCTGCTTCTTGCTGATGTCAAGGGTAAGTGAGATTATGTCAAACCTTTAAACAGAGTCCCCTTTCTCTGCCCCACCCCCTGCTCCTATATAACACACGCTGCATTTAGCAACACCTGCTTTTACCCAGCCAGCGGTGGGGCGTGCGTGCCTGCCTCTTGCCCCTGCCGATGGATGCTCTTGCCGGCAGCCCCCTTGGATGGCTCTGCGTGGGCGTCACCGTGCTTTTTGGGGTGACCGTGCTCCGCACGACCAAGAGGAGCCTGGTGGAGAAAGGAAACGTGCTGGTCTGGAGCCTCCTGCCCGCCTTGCTGGGGCTGCTGTGCGTGGCCACGCTGGGCGCTGGCGGGGGGCTGGCGGTGTTCTGCGCTGTGTGCCTCGTCTCCTCCGCGTACCTGGGCGGCAGGGTGCTGCTGCCCGTGGGCGACAAAGCTGTGCTCATCACAGGTAAGGTGCCGCAGACGCGGTCCGGGAAGCAGAAACTGGTTTTTCTCACAAATGGGCTGGAAAACTTTGTGTCCTCGGGTTAGGTATCCATAAAATGCATGCTTGTAAGGTTTTCTTTCATATTGTTTTCTTTTGCTCATTTTGTTTGCTTTGCCAGAGATGTTTTTTTCCAGGTAAATAAGTGTTCTGAAATTAAGTAGAAAGGCATCTTAATAGATGCTATTATTTTTTAGTGTCTCATTCAATCTTTACAAGTAGCTTTTTAGACATACTTGTGAAATTAACTGGTGCAAAAAGCATAAGGATACTTACAATGGTCTAATTTTTTAGGAGAGATGTTAATTTCTGGAAGCCCTCAGAACACTACATTCACACATTACTTTTGTTTACTTGAATTTATTGCACTGGTTACGGATGTCTGGTTATCTTTTGGTGTGCACATTTACGCAGTGCACGCTGTGTATATCATGCATATATTTTAAGACACTGGTTTGGTGCCATCTCTTTGAAGCGATGTATGAAATCATTTGGGAGTGAGTAATTTCCTTCACTAGCAGTGAAAGTTCAGAGCTAATGAATTCAGTCTCTATTAACACTCTGATCTACTCAAAACCCACTTTTAGTTTGCAAGGATGGCATTTTTGTAGTTTTATGGCTTTTCTCCTGTTCCTACTAAAACTTTAAATGTTGTTTATTTGTGTTAATCAAACCTTTAAACCGGAGTGCCTGCCAACTGCTGCTTGCACTGTTAACTTGCTCTTTTTTTTATTTTATTTTCTATTTTCCCCCTCTGGAAAGCTGAATTAAGTTGCTTTGGTTTATGTAGCTATTTCTTGCAGAATTTCATTTCCTTTTATAGGGGCACCTGAAAATAATTTAGATTTGCCTGGCAAGCATTCATATGGGGGTTAAACACAAAAGTTAAGAGAGGACAAGGTGAGCAGCGGGTTCTCCCCTGCAGTTCACCTGCCAGCTGGGTTTCTCCCCGCAGGTGTGTCAGGTGAAGATGGGTATCAGGCAGGGGGAACTGGGAGCTCTCCTTTCCCACCCTGCGGACACAGGGGTTCCTCTTGCACTTGGGCATCTTCTTGCTTTTTTTTTTTTTTAAGACTGCCGTTTTTCAGGAAAAAGCACTCTCGGAGCTTACCTGCTCTAGAGGCTTTGAATGCGAGCAGTACAGGGGAGAGAAGAGCATTTGGGTGTATTCCAGCAAGTGAACGTGCTTTCTTTGCACCTCTGCTGCAACTGTCCTGAAGAAATGCAAGTTTGGACACCTCTGACAGCTGATGCATCTGAGGAGACTCTTCTTGGTCTTATTTGAATCCAGACTGATATGCAATCGATCAAACCCTCCATCAACTGCTACGAAAGTTTTACTCATCACGTTTCTTTGTTAAATTGCTCTGATTGTCGTACCCTTCCCTTCACCTGGGGGGGTAACTGCAGCACCTGTGTTCAGGTGCAAGGTGCCTTTAAATCAATTTTGGTGTCATTTTCTCCAATTTAGACAAAACCTGAGGCAGGCACTTCATGGGAAATGGGGTTTATTTTCTTCTTTTTCCTGCCTTTCAGCCCTGCAAGGTTGAGGAATGCTGCTGTGCTCTGGGCAGCTGCCACGTATCACTCCTGAGATGGCTGCCTTTGGCCAGAGGATGGGGTTGTCTCTGTGCTTCTTTCCTGGGTTTTGTCACATATTGTTCTGGTCCTCTTTGGATGTCCCTTGCAGGGGTGCTGCTGGATGTTGTTTAGGTAAGCAGGCAGTTCACCGGACTACCACGATAAGGGAAAACTGCCCAGTTGTCAAAACGCTTTTTCGTGTGAATAACTGTGGGCACGTGAGCAGTCTTGAAGTCATTGGTGAGACATTTCTATTGATCCTCTTGCTGAGAGAGAGTGCTTCAGTGTCTTTAAAGAGCAGCTCCTGGGCACGTGAACACTTTCATGTAGTTTGGTAGACCCGATAGCCAGCTTCCCTCAAAATGAAATTACCGTGACGATCCGAAGTAGCAGGAATTGTAAAATTCTTGCCTCGGTTATTCTGTGTGCAGTGGGATGAATGCCTCCAGTTAACTTGGTCTGTTTGTTCCTGATGTGTGGTGGCATTTCTGATGCTCAGTGAGTCGGTGATAAATTCTCAGTAACAATTCAGTTACAGTTAGTAGTGACAGCCTTTCTTATAGCAAATCTAATCATTCACAAATTGCTGGTTTTGACATAGAAGGAAGGTATGTGTGTGTAATTCTCTATTTCTTCCCTACAGACACCTAACTACTCTTTGAATTTTATGAGTTAAGGGTAAAGTTTCTCTAGACTTCAATAACAGGTCTGAAACTGAAATCAGACTGGTTTTGTTAAAAGCTGGGGACAAACCCAGCAGGAGGCACAGATAAACACTGCTTTTTATTTCCTTCTTGGGCTTGCTACACCTACCCCTAGTTGTTGAGCACTCTGCCCTTTCCCTAGTTAAAGCCGCATTGTAAAACTTAAGTAACGTGTAGCTCTGTGGCTGTGTACTTACTGGGAAGGATTTGATCCAGAAACAGGGTTTTTCACTAAAAGAAAAAGAAGAAGACGCCCCACCCCTAAACTCAGGTATCTGTCATGTCTTTGGGATATTTGCAGGCCTCTTCATGTCTCCTTAGGGAATTCCAAGAATGCAGGTTTGTTCTTCTCTTCTTTCTCAGGTCAGGGCTGTGGGAAGCTAAGTGTGATATATGTGGTGCTCTGGTGCATCTTCAACAAACTGCAGACTTCAAAAAGGTCAAAATGCTTTTTTTTTTTTTTTTTTTTTTTTTTTAAAAAAAAGGATTAACTAGAGCATGAGTAATTCTTTTCAACACCTTGCACTGATTGATCCAGGCATTTTGCATGTGTTTCTCTCAAGAAACCTGGAATTATTTTTTTTTCCACCTTTCAGGACTAAAGCCCCAGTTAAAAGACAGAACCCAGAAATGAAAATCTAGCATGAATAAGATGAGTCTCTTTGGCAGTCAGATTCTATTGACTATGAATTTTGAGTGCAGGAGCAAGCCTGTGAATAACTATGATAATATCTGCCTTGGTGTGCCAAAATCACAGATTAACTCTTAGAAGTTTCTGGTAGGGTTAGGTAGGGAGTACTGTAGCTCTTTCACAAATGAGGAAATAATAAAAAAACCTGGCAGCCCTTTGCCCTGCATTCAGGTTTCCAGCCCTGCGGGTGGGTTTGGAAGCGGAGCATTTACATAATAAATAGCTGTTGCAGGAGACAGCAAAGTCCTGGGATAGCTCCACGGAGCTCAGTGCACAGCCAGGAGCTTTCTTTGCTGCAGTTGCAGTGGTGGTTGTGGTGCAATATCGTGGGATGTGCTGATGTATCTCTGCTTTCCAGTGTAAAAACTGCCTTAATTTCTTAAACTCCTCATTTTCCTCCTGATACTGTCCTTTGCAAAACTCTTGCAGCACGATCCCTATAAAATCCTTCCCTGTTTCTAGCAGAGCCCTGTGTCGCCTCTTTGGGAGTCTTGGTGGGCAGATGGGCGAGATGTTTCCTCCCTTGTGAAGATGTTTCTCTGTAGGTGGCAAGAATGGGAACTGGAATTAAAAAAAAAAAAAAAAAGACACTGGGAGATAAAACACTTAAAATTATCCTAAGACAGTGGCAGCAAAATACTGTATCAAAGGGAGAGACTTGTGAATCAATTGAATTATTTGTTAAGTATTCATCATTGTTACCTGGTGGGAGAAATTGCACAATCATGATTGCAAAGATCATTGTGGTGTGTTTGCTTTAATGGTGCTTCCTGCAGTTAGTAGTTCATTGCTTTATACGGACAAAGTTTGGGAATAAGCTTAGAGGACAATAGAGAGGATAAGAGAAATTCTGATACAAGTTTACATGAATTAAATAGCTAGTGCTATTTGGCTTCACCTAAAAATGCCCTTCTGAATCTTTCTTAGGGTTTGGAAGCACTGAACTCCTTTACAGGTAAAGAAACAGTTGATTAGCTTTGGCTTGGTGAGAGCCTGCGACAAAACTGTACTTATCAGAAGGATCTGGGTGGTAGATGTTTGAATAAAATAACATTTCTTCTTTGAACTTCTTTACATTCCAATCCCCTGTAATTGCTTTGTCCATCTGAGATTTCAAATTGAAATATTTTTGTGTTTTTTCTTGTTTGGTTTTTTTTTGTTTTGTTTTTTGTTTTGTTTTTCCTAGATACTTTTGTGATCTGGTTCCAGTCTGAATATTTGTATGAACCCAATCTGAGGTTTTATTTCCTCTGTATGTATGAAGTAAGTCTTAGAATCTGTCAGTGGTAGAGCATGAGCTGATGCCATCAGCTCTGAGCCAAGAGGACATGGTCTATCAGTCTTTGTGGAACGTGCAAAGGGCCAGATCCTCAAACCTGCAGATCTGAACCTTTCTTCCTACTGTCACATGTATTTCAGTGGCTTTTGGTTATATTTGCATGTATTTCCAATGCATACCTTTTTTTCCCCTCCTCTTTAGATGATGGTTTAGGACAGCCCCACTTTTCAAGTGACTTTTTTTATGCTTGCAGGAAGCGACACTGGGATTGGACATGCACTGGCTAAATACCTGGATAACTTGGGTTTTGTTGTGTTTGCTGGGGTTTTGAACAAGGATGGACCTGGAGCTGAGGAACTGCAACGCACCTGTTCTCAGAGACTCTCTCTCCTGCAGCTGGATATAACCAATGCCACCCAAGTCAAGGAAGCCTATCTAAAAGTCTCAGAGAAGGTACAAAATACAGGTATGGCTTTTTTGCCATGATAATGGGCGTGCTAATGTACCTGCTTGCGAGGTGCATCTCTTACTTGTTGGCTGCATCGGGGCTTATGTGCGTAGGTCGCTTCCATGCTGCAGTCCGGACAGTCGGGGTATTTAGACTGATGAATCCTGCTTCCTGGGACATATGAAAAATGGTGATGACTGTTCAAGGAGGGGATACTGTGTGCCTGTATCTGCAGATAATCTCTGCTTTGTTCTCAAGGCACCATCCAGCTCATCAGTTTAATCTTTACTGAGTTGATTTCCTGCCGTATAGCAGCCCTGTGCTTTTTCTTCTTCCCAGGGCTCTGGGGAGTCGTGAACAACGCAGGCATCCTGGGCTTCCCCGCCGATGGCGAGCTGCTCCCCATGAGCACGTACAGGCAATGCATGGAGGTGAATTTCTTTGGGCCTGTAGAGGTATCCAAGACTTTCTTACCGTTACTTCGGAAATCCCAGGGGAGGCTGGTTAACATGTCCAGCATGGCAGGTGAGCTGAACTAAAGCACCAAATAAATTTCTGGTGCCACAAGAAAAACGACTAACTTCCTTGGCAAAAGTGCTAAGGAAGGTGTCGGTCAGTCTTGCTTGTCTAGGTCCCCATTCAGTCTAGGGAACTGGTATCTGGGTAATAAGTGCAGGTTTTTCTTTTGTTTGGGAAACTATTCCCAGAAATTAGCCCTTGAAGCAGAAGGGTTTAATACAGCTAAAAATACGCTGTTATAGAAAAGACAGTAAAATTCAGATCTTGTGTTATAGATGCGATGAGTGATAGCTTTATGAGCTTCCAGAAAAATGGGTGGTAAATCACAGACTTTCCAGCAGAAGTCTGTGACCACCTCGGTTTGTGTGCCATTGAACCACATCATGGAGATGCCTCAAAGCTGTTTCCTATACAGACACAGGTTTTCTTCCATTTGGACTGCTTACAGCTAAAATTTTGGCCTTTTTTTTAAGACTTTGGGTTAAAATTGAAGCATAAATATGTTTTGGGTAGGATCATGGCATTTGCTATTCATAACAGTCTATAATAAATATTTGATATTTCAGTTGGGCAGCTCCACCTCTGCACCCTTGTAGGGCTCGAGTACTATAGTTAGAGTGAGAAAGCACAATGATAAAGCACTTGCTGAAGAGACACATTGAATTCTTCAAGAGCAGAAGGCAGTTTTATATTTTTGCTGCATCCTGTGGCTCTTTCCAGAGTGCACAGACCTGGTCTGCTAATAATCTGGGAGCTGAAGAGAGTGTGTTTATATTTCTTTAAAAATATTTTATCTTCTTAAAAATACTTTAGCCTAACATATTAGCAAAATGGTACTTTTTCATTAATAAAATAACTTTTTAAAAATTATTTACAGCATATAATATGCTCTCCAGTTTTGTCCCATAAATTGGAACCTGTGCCTACTATATATACACCTTTTATACCATGACCTTCTATTCCAGGAGGACAGCTGAGATGTTCAAATGTAGGAACAGAAGTAATACAGTATCTGGTAACCAACAGCTGAGGAGCAAGAATGCTCCTTTGAAAACGAGACCTGCTAGAAGCAGGATGCCATGATGCCGGAAAGTATTTTGGTTTAAGACCTCTTGAGGATTTACCATATCACCTGCTTCTCAAATCTGCCTTTGCCTTGTCTTCTTGGACCCTTATTTCTGCGCAGTTGGTGCCCACTCAAATCCTGCTATATTGCTGTGGTGGCCCGTGCAAGCGTTACCTTGCGTTCATGGCTTGCGTTGAGGATGTGGCCTCAGCCTGGCTTTGACACTGACGTCTTCTGCTTTCTTTTTTTAATCCCAAGTGTGTTTTGTATCCGCATGCCTGCGCGTATGGTTTGTTGCTGACACTTAAAGAAATCAGGGCTGACTTATCAGAAGGACTTTTCTGGTGCTGCTCTGCCCACCAGCCCTTGCATGCACAGAGACAGAGGACAGACCCCTGTTTTCTGTGAGCACCCAAGTGAAGCTTGCACTTTCGGTGTTTTGGGGCACATGTCTTAATTCTTGGCATGATTCCCTGAGCTGCCTTGCAGGGATAAATGGAGAGCTTCCCTGTGCTGAGTCACTTGCCCTTACAGGAGCTGATAATGATCCTGCTTAAACTATAGCTATTCACTATAGAGATGTTCTTGCATGTGGGCTGGTAAATAGCTTCCTCTCAACGCAGGGTATGAGGGTCCTTTAAAACATTAGCAGAAAAGTTAGAGAGGTCTCATCGTGCCAAATCTATTCCTGTCTGTGGAGAGCTAATTTAACTGGACCCGAGGTTAGCCTGACCTCAGAGAGAAGTAGTGTATGATTCAATTGGCTCAAACCAATTGGAGCTCAAACTTATTCAGATGCATACAGAAGAGTAATTAACAGCTAATTGGCCTGACTTCTTCAAAAGAGTGACTCTGTGTAAGAAGGTCCCATCATACCTTGGTCATAAACGGCACCAGTGGCTTCCCTGAAAATTCCCTTGTGGAGAAGGGGGTGGGGGGGGGGGGGGTGGGAGGGGGG
>VXBL01002741.1:17224-46027 GCA_013400195.1 Aramus guarauna | reverse complement strand
GGCTGAAGAAGGGGAAGATGCTCAAATCAAAGTGTCTTTGGACTTCTCTAAAGCTGAAGAAGTGACTGTCTGTCAGTTTTTGGAACAGAGGAAATATCTGTATTTGGAAGATGTTCTTTTCTGGAAGCTTTTGTTTTATAAACATATGGATTTATTCTAAATTCACCTAAAATACTGTTTTCTATCTTTTTCCATTTGAACAAATGCTGCTGGAATTGGAGGAGATTGGATATAACTATAGGCAGGAGATCTGCTTCCGTAATGGGTTTTGGAGAGTCCCATCAACCAGAGGATCTGATTCCCACTTTGGTTTGTCCACAGAGGTTTTCCCCACTCTTGCACTGTTGTCTCTGGTCTTTCTGAAACTAGCTGGAAAGAACTGGAAGGATAGGTTAGCTTTATAAAGCTAGAACTGAGATTATAAAGCTAGAACTGAGATTACTTCCCCTGTTGTAACTGTGGTTTGTAGTAGGAGCTTGAAATTCGTGTTACAGTGACAAGAACAGCGGCATTAAACTATTGCTTCACTATTTATATGAACTAAAACATTTTCTGTGTTTCTGAAACCAACAGTTGTAATTTTCAGCAGTTTTTACCCTTAAATGCAATACAGTTTATTTTTTTTTCTGCCACACAAGGTGTCTTATCAGGTGTTACTGAGCATAACTGTTACAAACGACTGCTAATTTACAACTTTCACTTTTTTTAACCTCCAGAAAGAAATTATTCCCTCCCTGGCTTGTCTTTAACCTCAGTGAGAGCCGCATAATTTTGGTTGTGCTATAATCTTCCTTCTAAATCACGAAAATAAAGGCTGGAAAGAGCCGCCGTTGGGCTTTATCATGTTTATATTGCTCCTGCAGGAGGCATTCCGCTACCGAGGTATGCTGCATATGGTGCATCAAAAGCAGCTCTGTCCATGTTTTCTGGAGTAATGAGGCAAGAGCTTTCCAAATGGGGAATTAAAGTTGCTGCAATTCATCCGTCAGGCTTCCGAACAGGTTGGTATTTGACATTTTGGGTAGTTCTTTCTGCCTCACCTCTTTCCCTGTAGTCCAGCACGCTCAGAGCCCTGAACGATTCTCAGCAGTCGGACTTTATTCCCATTCTTCATGTTGGTTACGGAAATTAAGATCCACATTTTTGTGAGAGCTGTTGCCTCCAGTTCTGCAGGCTGCCTCTGCCTTTCTCCTGTGCAGAGGGGAGAGTTCTCTCTGCGTTGAGACAGGGCGGTGTTCGGGCAGTTGGTGCTTTCTCTCCGCTCTAGCTTTGTTGAAGTTAAAAAAAAAAACAAAACAACAACCCAAACATTGAGCATCACTTTGTGGTTGATTTGAGTGTTACGGCTTGCTTGTCCTGCATGAGAGCTTCAGGACTCACTGTCAGTCCTACCTTTCTCAATATCACAGCTCTCTTTATTGAGCTGCTCAGTCTTGCATCGAAGTATCTGCAGCGATAATCATCATCGTGCTTACTTGCTGTCAATGTTACGCTATATAATCCTGAGATTTCTTCTCCGCTCCTTCTCTCTGCTGTGCTTGTGCTGCTTTCTGTTCCAAATCCTCCCTCCTCTGCTCTGAGCATTTTCTGCAGAGCCCGTCTGGGTTACAGGCTCATCTCCTGCTACACCCCGTGCCCACCCGGGAGCAGGGTGGGTGTCACACCACACCTGAGGACAACATCAAGTCCGACTGCTGCCTACTCAGAAAGTCCTGGTGACTTGCTGGAGACAATTTTTATGTTGATGAAAAGCAAAATGGTTCTTTTTCGTAAAACCCTGTGCCCTTGAAAGCCTCCCCTTCCTGGGGAGGGGTCCTGCGGGGCACTGGGCTCTGGCACGCCTGCGTGGTCAGTGGGACCTGCCCGAGGTCTTACCTTCAGGGCACCACTTGGCTGTTGTCAGACTTCTGGATGAAAACTTCATGCATCAAAACAAGTGCCAGTATTTGAGATTTAAATATTTATTTAAAGATTTTTCTTTATTTGTAATGTGTAATTCATGATAGTTTGGCAATAAATGCATTGGAAAAGCCACTGCTTTCATTCTTATGTGACACAGATGGGGGAAAAATAGATTTTTAAAAAAATATCTGGCCTAATACAAATCTTATCCTTCACAAAACTGCTTATTGAAATACCAGTGTCACTCATGAAAGAGGAGCTTAGCACTTGGCCAACCCAAGTGAATCCTGTTCATTTTCATTTCCTGTTTTTCCTCAGTCATTCACATCTGTTAATAAACACTAATTAGAAACACCTACAAANAAAAAGGAAAAATGCTGGCTTGGCTGTGAGAGTGCCTTTTTAGCTAGAGCTGGTAACCAAATGGTGCATGAACCTCGTGCTTTTTGTGCAGTCTGTGCTTTGCGCTCTCCCTTCTCCGCCAGGTAGAAGCACTCTCAGCTAACCAGCTGGTTTGTCTGTTCTTCACTGACCCAGTTGAGAACAACTGTGAATCAGGGTGGTGGTGAAGAACAACTTATTGGCTATTAATTATAGATAACTTTTCTTTTAAAATTCAGACCCAAACCCACTTCTATCCTGTGATGTTGCCACCGCAGGTATCCAGGGCACAGCTGACCTGTGGGATAAGCAAGAAAAGGAGCTGATGGAGAACCTCCCAGCAGATACAAGGCAGGACTACGGTGAGGACTACCTCCTGGGGCTGAAGAGCTACCTCCTGCACATACCCACGTACTGTGATGCCGACCTCTCCCCTGTGCTGAGCGCTATCCTGCACGCTTTGCTGGCCAGGAGACCGCACGGCTTGTACACCCCCGGCAAAGGGTCTTACATGTTCCTTTGCATCTTCTGCTACTTTCCTCTCTGGTTCTATGACTTTATCATTAGTAAGGTACTGAGTATAGAGTCTGTCCCAAGGGCGCTGAGAACATCAGAAGCTGAAAGCAAGAATCTTTAAGGTATCCATCAGCGTTTGTCTTACTTGATGAGGTAACTGGGAAAAACTCTATTTTAAGACGCTGCTATTTATTTTACTGTCTTTGTTAAATTGCGTTTAGACTGCCTTGCGAACAGAGGTAAATCTTTGTGTTAAGGGTAACGTTCAGGAAAAGTGGTAGATAAACAGAAATAGAAAGCTATCCCCAGATGGGACATTTCTGGAGGAATTTCAATATTTTCCTGATGTCTTTGTATCCTGCCTTCTGTGTAAGGTATCTCACAAGGTTATATAGTTCTTGTCTGCTTCAAAAGGTACCACCAACACACAGATGTCTAACCTGGTTTTTAAAACAAAACAAAAAATCCTTGAGAGTTGACAACCTTTTTAAACATTATCAGAAGCTGCATATATTCCTATTATTGGAAAGATTTAGAAGAGTCTAACGCAAGTCTTTCTCACGGCAGCTTCAGCCCAGTACAGGGTTTATTTTGATTCTCTTGCTGTTGGACCTGAGAAATGATTGATCATTTTTCTCCAAGTTTTGTGAAGTATAATTGTGATGTTTATAATGCGTCCTTTTTGCTAGACTAAGCAACATAAATTAGTTGGGGGGAAAAATGAACAAAGATAAATCAAGAGCTTCATGAAGAAGCAAACAATCTCCTTCCTACGGTATTATAATAAGTCATAGTAAGTCTATCAGCTGCTATTTGATATCACTGTCTTGGTCATTCTGTGCTTTGCCTGTATATGCTAGTGCTTCTTTAATCATTAGTAAACTCTGATTGCACTTCGGCTTTTGTACAATTCCTGACTCTGTTCTGGGTTTATGAAGAACGCGAAATTTTTGCCCGTTTCTCCTGACACATTCCTGTTTCTCCCTCTGCTTTTGGAGTTTGTGCTGTTGACTGTCCTCTAAGATCAGTCAGTCTTCAGGTTGGCTTTACTGGAGGGCCGTGTCCATCTTCTGATGGGGTTTGGTTACTCCCCTTGCCTGAACTCATTCCAGGAGCATCAGGTGCCTCCCTGCCGCTGGTTGTCCCTGTGCCCTGCCACAAACCCCTCACCCACGCCAAGAGGTTGGGCAGCACGCCTGTGTCTTCCCACCCCACCCTCTTTTTGCACTGCCTGCCGCATCATCTGGCTTTGAAAGGCTGTGATATTTGGAAAGAAAGCCTCATCCCCCTGCCGCCCCGAGTGCCCTGGTCTGGTCATCTGTCCCGTGCCTTGCTTTGACAAGATCTCTTTCTTTTCAGATGACAGAAAATTGAAAGTCATTATATCCTGGGCTTTAAATGTAGATGCACATTTTGGTGTTTGGTGGGTTTTGTTTGGTTTTTTGTTTGTTTTTTTACTGTCCTTTCTGAAGAAATTCTAGTCTGGTGTCATAATCCTACTCATGTGACGTGCTGAAGAAAATCACAATTTAATTTGCATCTGTAGTATTTCTTCCACCTTCTTCTGCATCTTTTACATCAATGCAAGACTCCTGTAAATGTACAGAGGCTGCTCAGCAGGTTTGGCCCACTATTTTAATTTGTGCCCCAGTATGGAAATCCTCTTGTCCTGTACGTATTGTTGGGATTACTGCTTTTGCTACTGAGGCTTATTTCCTTGTGGGTTTATATCAGTCCCCTGATTACAGACTTCTGCTTTCCTTTAAGAAAGTGTGACCAAAAATGTTTTTCACTCAGAAAATCTGGCACTACTTCAATCTCTCAACCCATTTATTCCTTTATCTATTTCCCAATTTTTTTATTTGTCAGCAAAAGTGCATAATTAAAAAATTAATATTTAGTAACTGGTATGTTTTGACTCTCTTTCTGTCTCATCTGACCCTTTGGGCTTTGGAGGACTGGTGCTATGGCCCTTCCCCTCCCTTGCTCCCATAGCAGGAGAACACCAAGGAGGAAGGTGGTGGGGACCTTCTCCAGGGAAAAGGGACAAGGTGGCAGTCGGTGCCTTGTTTTGGGCAAGACATGATCCCAAATGGCTCAAAGGCAACTTGTGAGCTGAAAGGAGGAGTGAGTATGATGGGGGGCAGAGCCGGGAGCACGCTGGGCGCAGCCTCTGAATATTGGCTGCCCTCAGGGTGAGGGAACTTGCTGCCAGTCAGCCTGGCTCCATCGCCATCTTGGACAGACCGAGGTGGTTGTTTTTCACTTAACACCCAATTTAGGTGTAACTTAGTCGGGCTGGAATTTTGCCCTTAGGTGCATTATACAACCAAAATTCCTCTTAGCAGCCAGTTAGCTGTTTTGTGTAGCAATCTTCATAACAATCTTTAATTGTTGCTTTGTTACTTGGCTGTGGTTATGAAATAAGATTTTTTTTTTTCTCTCCACTTATTAATAGGAATATTATCTTGCACATCACAGACATATTAAACAAGGCATCTACATGGAAGGTTTGATTTAATGTAATTTTATTTTTTTTTAACTTTTATTTCCCAGGAAATTTGTGTTCCAACTAGTCATTTCACATCTCTTCACCTAACTACAAATATATTTTACTAAGTCTCAAATAATTGCGGTATCAAAGATTGTTATTGTTTTCTTCCTACCGAAATCTTTGTGTTTTAAAGATAATCCTGGTGTAAGATGTTATTGAATTACGTGTCAGCATGTAGTATTGGAGCTAAATTTCTTTTGCCAATGGCTTGCATTGTAAATAATCCGAACTGTGGGGCAGGGAGAACTGCAGAATCAATTGTGTTTGTGGCCAACGTGCCCACGTGGATGTTAACGCTGCTGCTAGCTCGTGCTCTCAAGGACCGCTGTCTGGGGGTTATGCTCCTTTGCTGACTATAAAGGCTGACCTAACACAAAGCTGGTGTTGGGGTGGGAAGAGAGGATGCTTGGTTCTAGCAGTGGAAACTGAGGTATTAAATAACCCAAACTAGCCACTGTGACTTGGGCCTGTTTTCAAAGATAACCTTTTTAACAAAAAGCATATGGCATGAACAAAAGCCTCTGAGAGACTGAAGAAATTGTCTGTAGCCCTAAAAAAGGGGCAGGTTTAGGTTAGACATTAGGAAAAATTTCTTCACAGAAAGGGTTGTCAGGCACTGGAATGGGCTGCCCAGGGAGGTGGTTGAGTCCCCGTCCCTGGAGGTATTTAAAAGAAGGATAGATGAGGTACTTGAGGACATGGTTTAGTGGTTATGGGATGGCAAGGTTAGGTTAGTGGTTGGACTTGATGATCTTAAAGGTCTTTTCCAACCGAGATGATTCTATGATTCTATGATTCTATGAAAAGGGCTAATAAATAATACTCTAAAAGGTCACTTCATGCCCCACACTAATCAAGTGTGTATATATTAAAAATGCACACGTGTATAGTTTAAAAGGGGTTATCAGCTGCAGAAATCATGAGTAAAGGGTAGGTTTTATACACGTCCCATTCCAGCCTTTGGACTGCAGGCTGTGACCAAGAAGTAAATGCTGCCGGAAGCTTTTTACCAAGCAAATCCCTGGCTGGTGTCCTGGGGCTCCTGCTCTCTGTTTATTACTCTGGCTGACATCTGTTTTACTTCATGCAAACAATTGATTTTAAGATATGTAGCTTTGGTGAGACAAAAGATGAGTTATAAAGTCATTTGGTTTCATAACTTTTTTTCATTCTGGATCCGCTTGCCCTCTTTACGGGGCCCCTGGTGACAACCGTATCTAATGTGTGCTTCTGGCATTGCAAGCTGGGGAAGAGAGGTACAATATCAGGTGTTTCTGTGGTTGTGTCACCGGCCAGTCGTGGCAGAAAGCCACGGTGGGGAAGTTTTGGTGGCTACCTGCTGAAGGACCGTCACTACATTTCAAGAAGTCTTAATGTGTGAGACTGTCTGTGCGGCTGGAGGTGAGGAAAAGGGCTGTGAAAGTTTAAAATGTGTTCAAACAAGAGCTCTGACGGTGAGTTTTGAGTTGGATAAAACTGGTGGTGTAGGAGAGTGGGGAGCTCTGGGTCACTGAGGGTTACGGTCACTCACGTGGGGACAGGGATTAATCCTCAAACTGCTTTCAAGCTCTGCAGACCCTCCTGCATCGGGCCAGTTGATGCTGGCTGCCTTGGTAATGCTTATGCACAACTTTGTTGTTCAAGCCAAAGCCATCAATATAGTGTCAAATACATACAATAATCTTAAAGCCATTTTTCACTAGTAGAGGCCAAAAACAGGGATGGGGAGAAAGGGAATAGTCATTTTTTCTGATTTAATGAGCATGAACAGAAGCTTAGTTATTTCTAAACTGAAATATTTAACATTTGACTATGTGACTGTTAAACTGACTTTTTACTGTGAAGATATATATGAGAATATTAAAGAATCTCCAGATTTTACTAGTTTGAGTCCCTGCTATTCTGAGAAGAGAGGGAATAACTTTCATGTTCCTATGAATGCATGCCCTGGCGTGTATGAGGGTGGTTTGGGTTTGTTTGTTTATAGTTGCATAAGAAAAGTTGTTCTAATTTTTGTACATATTCTTTATATCAAGAGGATGCTTTCAGGGAACTTTCAGATCTCGGTAATGTCAAAACACACTGGTTTTGCTGTAAATTAACTACTCTGGGCACAGCATTGCACAGATACAACTAAAATGGGCTCACTTTTCATTTGCCTGATTCAGAGTCCACATCTGGCCATCAGCACCCATCTGTGCACCAATCATATTTACAGCATGTTTGGGAAAAATATGTGAGTTTGGTCATTTTTCCTAAAAAGTCTAGTTCTGGGATCCTTTCTGGGGCAAAACATTGCCTGGTTTAGCCTTTTTACAGCTGTGGTTTGGAAGGCAGCTGGATTCCCGAAATGATGCAACACCCAGGCATGTTGTGCATCATGGAGTCATCTAGGAACACTCAAAGAAAATTCCTTTGAAATAAAATTTATACAGGCTTCAAAGGAAAAGTGTTCAAACAAAAGATCTTGGCTCTTGCAAGGAAATTAACAGGAGGGTGGTGTGGTTTGTTTTTTTTTTTTTCTTCTTCTTCTCATTTCTTAAATGTGTTGGGAGACATAAATGGAAAGTATTGACACTGCCAGGAAACACCCAGCACAGTGGATCCTGAGATGCCTGAGGTGCAATCGTTCTTGCTGGAACTTGTCAGGTGATGTAGTGCTCCCTGGTATGCAGACACCGTGGTAGGCAGTATTTCAATAGCCACTGCTTTTATCATCCAAGCTGAAGATTAGAGCTGTTGCTGTTCAACTGTAGATGTATCGTGGCAACCTTGAGGCAGGGGGCTTTTACCAGAGTAAGAGAGGAAATTTTTATTTTTATTTTTAAAGCATGAGCAGATCATAAATCAAGAATCTCTGAGGTCTCATGAAAGGAGGCGAGTTTAAAATCTCTTTAAACAGGTTTTAAGCATGTTGTATAGGTCATCATAACCTAAACTAATGAATCTGGCTTTAACCTGTATGAAAGTAATTATAGTGATATAAACAGTCTCCACAGGTTTAATACCTGGAATATGTAGGTTAAACAATCCCAGTTTATACGCCTGTTCCTCTTGTTGCCTTTAGCTTTGGAAAAAGCACTGAACAGGCTGGGAACTAATCCTGTGAGCGAAGAATTTTGGCCTTGCCAGCTACCGTGAGTGAGAAAAGTAAGGACGGCTCAGGNAGGAAGGAAGGAAGGAAGGGACGGTGATGCTCAAGAAAGGCATTTGAGCCAGTTCAGCTCCGTTGGCATGTCATGCTCGCGTCATGTTAACCTACCCCTTGTCTTCCCACCCCCTTCAACACTTGACTTTAAAAAGTGCTATTTAAGACACTGAACTGTGATAAAGTTAATTACTTTGAAACCTTACTTGTGTTACTTGGTTTTCTAGCATCCCATCCCACAAAATCCTGGGATGGGGGTTACCTGCTCTGATATGGGGGGGTTGCAGTAAGGATGAGGGTGGGTGCTGCAGGCTTGACCTGCTCTCAGCAGCTTTGGGTGGTAAGGGGAGAATCTGGTCTTTTATTTTTGCATCCCTGGGAGCGTGGAGGAGATGTTGGCAGTGGGACAGTGCACATCATCGCTCCCACGCTAAGCCTGCACAAGTCTGGCAGTTTTTACTTCTTTGCTCTCTTTCTTTGGGGGAAAGAATATCAATATCGCACTGTACTCTGTTTCATAATGGGGGGGGGGAAAAAAAAAAATAAAAATTTGCCCTTTAGCTGTAGTAATTTCCATAGCAGCAATCNACTGTAGATGTATCGTGGCAACCTTGAGGCAGGGGGCTTTTACCAGAGTAAGAGAGGAAATTTTTATTTTTATTTTTAAAGCATGAGCAGATCATAAATCAAGAATCTCTGAGGTCTCATGAAAGGAGGCGAGTTTAAAATCTCTTTAAACAGGTTTTAAGCATGTTGTATAGGTCATCATAACCTAAACTAATGAATCTGGCTTTAACCTGTATGAAAGTAATTATAGTGATATAAACAGTCTCCACAGGTTTAATACCTGGAATATGTAGGTTAAACAATCCCAGTTTATACGCCTGTTCCTCTTGTTGCCTTTAGCTTTGGAAAAAGCACTGAACAGGCTGGGAACTAATCCTGTGAGCGAAGAATTTTGGCCTTGCCAACTACCGTGAGTGAGAAAAGTAAGGACGGCTCAGGGGTCGAAGGATGGCTCTCAAACCCTGGTGGAGCCAACTCAGCCTTTGCTACTAGTCAGATCAATCAGGAGAGCTCTGCGAGGTGCAGAGTGTGTAACACTTTCCACAGAGCTTTTCAGAAGTGACCTCTTAATTTGCCTATATGTCTTCCGAGAGTTTCACATTCTGGCCGTGTTTCCACTCAGCCCATCTGGATTTGGGACTTTCCCCTTGTGGCATAAAAGCCCACGTTTCAGACTTCAAAATGAGAGATGAAAGATGAAGCAGAGATCAAGGGGTATGAGCTCTAAAGAAAACAAAATGACAGCGCTTANCTGGTCTTTTATTTTTGCATCCCTGGGAGCGTGGAGGAGATGTTGGCAGTGGGACAGTGCACATCATCGCTCCCACGCTAAGCCTGCACAAGTCTGGCAGTTTTTACTTCTTTGCTCTCTTTCTTTGGGGGAAAGAATATCAATATCACACTGTACTCTGTTTCATAATGGGGGGGGGGAAAAAAAAAAATAAAAATTTGCCCTTTAGCTGTAGTAATTTCCATAGCAGCAATCTGTGAGAGTAGGCGGCGTTGTCTGTCTCGGGTTTCCTGTGGGCATGCACTGTCAGCAGCGAGCGCTGACACCAATCCACCAGCGTATGTGGAAATCTCTGATGCGTGTATGACACAGTGAACAAAGCAAACAAGATGAAGAAGAAGATGTGCATCTGAGAAGGGCCCGAGGGTGATTTATTCCCCTGCTGTGTAGGCGAATCCTACCTTTTCAGAAAAAGGGTTAGAAATCGCTGTTATGGCTTCTGCATATCTCAGAAAGCATCTTAATGCCTTTAATTTCTCAAACAAACTCAATTTGCTGCCTGAAGGACAAAATCCTAAAGGGCTAATTTAATTAAAAAGATGAATGGGGGAAAAACAGAGCAAACATGATACAATTATTGTGTTTTAATGTATATACAGCAATGTAATCATGTTGCATGCTTGGCATAGATGAATTAAGGGAATAAGAGGCTTAAAACCATAGCATTTTTGAAAATGTTTTATCATGAAGAATTGTGTTAAAAGTTCGCGTTGGGAGCTGGCTGTTTCGTAGTCTCATTTGAATTACATGTTCATGCAGAAATAGAGTGCTGTTTATATCCCTTCTCCCCAAATGGTGCAACTATGATTGCAAGCGTGTTGCCTTAGATGTTGGACTTCGAAGCATTGTTCTTAAAAGGAAAAAAAAAAAAAAAATCACAAAAACATCCCCAAAAAGAAACCCCCTCACCAGCAGTGACCTCAAAACATGACTTTGGGCCGTGCCATTGCTCCTTCTGCATTTTCCAAGTGTCCTCAAGGATAAGAAAAGGCTAATAGTAATAATAAAAAAGAATAGATGTTAAAAACAAGAAGATAAATGGTTCTGCTCAGCCTACTGGTTTAACATACGGTACAGAGAAGCAAATGGGACGTGGTGACAGACCCGCGTGTGGCGTAATGGATGGCAGTGTCTGAGGGGTAGCAGCACCGCAGCCCGGCCCCAGCGGTGCCAGCTGAATCGGAGCGTCAGGCAGCAAAGGGTGCCTAAGCATGAACGAGGGCGACGTGATGGATGGGCCGTGCACCAGGTAGAGCTTAAAGCTAAAATCTAGCAAACCGGCTTTGTGCAATGGAGGTAAAGGGAGCTCCTGGTCGGAGAGAGGTTGTGTCCTTGCCAGCGCTGAGGTGCAGCAGTGGGGAGTGCTGCGTCGAGGGACAGGGAGCTGTGTGACGTGGGTTTTTTTTGGTTTGGTTTTGGTTTTGAAGTCTCCTGAAAGCATTGCTAAGCATCAGAGCTTTCCTCCATGAGGAAGGGAGGAAATGTGGGCTTTTACCCTAAAGTTATCTGAGACATTTTAGTTGCACTATGTGGTGTCTCCACCCCACTGTCTTTTAGGGGATTAATGTCTTAAGAAGTGAGTCTTTCTGGCTATGACGAAAGGATTAGGGGGATGTTTCTTGACTGTGTGAGCTGGGAGGCAGACCTTGTGACCTTTAGTGTATCTTACTACAGTAAAACCACCCAGTGCCTGCAGAAAATATTCAGTCCAACCACTTTGAGTGAATTGGCTTAGAAGTGCCAGATATCTCTGGAAAAGTTAATCTTCCATGTAAACATTTGCACAACCTCCTGATATCCCTTGAAAGTAGGCATCGCTTTTGGTTTTCTCTTCTTGCTCTGCAGTACTTGGTGAGCTCAAGGGGACACTGTTCTGGCAGCGCGCGTATCCGGGTGAGGAGGGAAACTGGACTGATGAAATAGGCTTTGCCTGTGGTTGCCCCTCTGTTGATGGTCTCATATTCCTGGGCTCACGTGTGCCACTGTGGAATCTGCTTGCCCAGAGCCTCTGCTTGGTCTTGGTCTGGGTTGGTTTTGAGAAGTCCTTGCTCCTCGCGTGCTGTACTAGAAGGAGTATTGCCATGGCTAACGTGAAGGGACGGCCACTGTAAGACTGATCCTGGCTCTGCTACGGTTCGTGGCAGCTGTGAGGTACCTGGCAAGGTCCTACCTGGACAGGTGAGATACCTACACAGGCCTTTTTCCTTCCAGAGTGACATTACTACTGCTTGCTTAAGCAGGACAACACTCACATCAGAGCTTGCACATCTGACAGCTCCTGAGTGTATTTATCTCTAGGAGTAGAGTCACTGGGAGTGAAGATAAATGTTGGCTGTCCTCCAGGGAATGGGCAGCTAAATCACGTCCATCAGTATGTCACCGGCATGTGCGCAGCTTGGCAGGAGCGCTGCCAGAGCACCAGCAGCACCTGCAGAGTCCCTGGGCACGCGCACCAGGATGGCCGAGGGCGGCAGCCGACACACGCCAGCTAGATATAAAGCAAATACCTCCGCAGAGAAATGGAAGCTCTTCAGGCTTGGTTTCTTTAACCTTTTGAAGCCCTTTTGTAACCTGCGTTGTTCTTGGTTCTCAATGGATGTTTTTACATGTAACGAATTCCTGGTGCAGTAATGAAGTTATCAATACCGAAGCGTTTAATTCTAGTGTCTTAATTTTTACACTAATGAACTGGCATTCCCCACGGGTTGTCACGCAAGCTGTTTCAGCATCACAGAAATCTCTCCGTGCCAAATATCAGCGGTATCTTTTGGGAAGCAGTGGTGACAGCAGTTTGTTTCTCCTGTGACCCCTCCATGCCGTGGAGCTGCTTGCTCTCCACTCGTGTCAGGGGTGACTTTGACAATCCCACTCCCTTCAGGCAGTGGAGCTGGTTGCTAATTTTTCCCATGAGCAGCTTTCCTACCTGCTTCCCACCAAAACCAGACAAAGCTCCTCTTTCTCCCTGACCTGATTTATCCAGAGACTGCAGCATGACTTGGGTAAAAGTGAAAGGTAGGTGTTGCTGGGGCACAGCCCGTCTCTTGTGTCCGCACGGAGGAAGGTTGCTGGCACCTCCGTGCTGGTGCTCAGGGGGACCTCGGGGGTAGGACCTTGCTGGCCAACACTCACTGGTAAAAATCCTCCTTCAGACAGCAAAATGTGCAGCTGCCTGCTCGGCTGCGACCGCTCAGAGAACTCTGTTTAGACAGCAATCAGAGCCAGCAGCTCTTTGCCAGCATATTAACTAGACAATTTACTACACTTTGCTAAATATTTACAGCATATTTACACCTGAATTTTAGCAACAAATCCTCTCGCATACAGAGATGCTTTGGGCTGTGAGGAAAGATGCAACATACTGGGAAAAAAAAAGAACTGCAAGAATCCCTAGAAGTCATGCTAGTTTTACCCAACATAAACGTCTCCTTTGCAGTTGAGCTGTGGTCTCCTTACCTCCAATAATCTAATTGGTTTAACAGGGAGACAAGCAGATGATTGAGCTGTTTTTAGTTGTAGTGGTAGATGAAGAGGGAAATTGGGCTGGAGTGGAGGTAACCACCTGGAGAATCTGAAGAAAAGCAGGGGTTTCCATGGCTGAGCTGTGTCTGGGGAGAGTGGTGCTTTGGGGATGATCACCTCAATATGGGCTGGGCGAAACAGGTCCCATCTCTGACTGAGAGAGGTGAAAATGATGGGAAGCAAGGGAACGCGTCCTGGCGTGTTGTGAGGAGCTGGCAGGAGGGAGCTAATGAAGCATCCTGAACGCCAGTAAATTCAGAGTTAGCTGCAGGACATCTCCCATCAAAGCCTCACGCTGCCTTTCCAAGGAGCCAGGAGATGGCCTTGGCTGCGGCGAGCACGACCCACGTGGGCAGGGGAGTACCAAAGGCACTAATAACACTAAGCTGCACCCAGACCAGACTAGCTTTACTGGTGCAATAATCTTACAGCTCTAGAAGGCAGGCAAAGGTCTCTGACTTAGCAGCTTTGAGGTCATGCATTTTCTAGAAAGATTTTGCTGTTTTTATAAAAACAGCATTGTTGCCCTCATCTGCATTTTTGGAACTGGATATATATCCCGTTGCTGATAATCACAGCTCTGCAGCAGGTAATTCTCACTGTCTGCATGGACCTATAGGTAGCTGTTTGCAATGAGCAAGTCTGGACTTCTTTTTTCTTTAAAAAAATAATTATGTTTGTGCACTTCATGAATGTAAACCTAGTGATAAAAACAGCAGGAGCCAATCTGAAGGAGCTACGGAGGTGGTTTGCAATCAGGTGCGCAGTACACGCTGTCCCAACTTAAAGCTTTAATTAGCTAGAACAGAAATTAACTCTGCAAATTTTCTTTCTGGGCTAAGGAAAGAGAAGTGCCAACCATTCAGCCTCCTTGCAGTCACACAGCCTCCCCTCCTTCAGCTAAACTCACTGAGCTGAGGCAACCAATATTCTCATCCTGAGTAAATGCTTACTGCCAGAAATACTTAGAATGGGAGTCACAGGATGTTCTGATTAAAATCTGGATCCTTGCAAACAACAAAAGCCAAGGGAAAAAATACAGGGCTTGAATTTGCAAATGAAATCGTATTTCATGCACAATTCAGAAGAAATTGTGAAATCTTCCCAGGCATGAGAACCATTGGAGTTTCATGGTGTGCAACTGGCTGTCCAGAGTCTTGCCAGGGCTCCCCTTTGTCCAGGCTAAGCAAAAAGCATTTTAAGGGGAGGAAGCCAAGCCCCAACACCAGCAGCCTCTTTTCTTGTGGTCATCTAATGTTCACCTGGGAAGTACAAAAGGTTTGAAGCCCGCCAACTCCTTGGCAGGACTTAACTCTTTGTTCATAATGTCTGAATATATTTGAATTAAAGCAACCCTCCCCCCCAAAAAAAAACCAACCAAACCCCCAAAAGCCCCATGCAAAAATGAGAAGAACTGTCTCATCTTACGGACACTAAGGTTAGACTGGAGAGAGCTCTCTCCTCCTTCTCACCTAATCCTTTCCTGACAGCGGGCTCTTGGTTTCTTTCTTGTGCCCATTGTAGCCCTCAGGCTGTATGTGGGCAGAGGTCCCCATCGGACAGCGTTAATGAACGCGCATCTCTCCCTCCGGAGCCCTTACAGCTCTTTCTTAACAACATCTAAGCAGACTTCAATTTTGCACCTTGAAACCTCTTTTGCTTCTTCTTTATCTAGGTGACTGTCCGGCCGTGCTTCTTAATTAGATGACTGACATTTATTCTTTCGATACTTATCCAGAAATAGAATTTTTATCAATTCTGCAGAGATTCAGAGGAATATGAATGAGAGTCTCTTAATATTCCATGATTTTGCAGCAGCTGCCACAGGGGGCTTGAACGATGATGGTGTTTATGCAGCCAGAAGGGCAAGTTGTTCTGCAGTTAAGCGAGAGATGCTATAGTTGTGTTGCAGTCTGCCATCTGTCTTGAAAATACAGCTGAAAAGGCAGAAAGAATGGAATTTAGAGCACGATCGCATCCTTGCAGTGCCTGGTGTCTTCTTTGTCTTGCAGAAATACTACTTGGCTTCAACGAGGTAAAATTGTGGTTGGCCAAAAGTGATGGATGTCTGTGAAGATGGCCATATGGTGGTCAGCGATGGATGGTTGGCCATCTGCGTGCTAATGAACGATACGGCTTCTTCCTGAAGTTACACCCCAGATGGCAGCGGGAGAGGCTCAGCCTTTCTGTGTCTTGATGTACATGATTCTGTCGTGGATTGAATGGGCAGGGTGTGAAGGGAAGGGACAACTGGAGATAGCACCATGATAATCTCATCAGATTTAGCAAATCCTGCAAAGCCAGCCTAGCCACTAGTTTGTGGAAGTGTCTTGGATTTCAGATTTTATCTCATACAGAGACCCTCAGCTGCATCAGGAGAGTGAATTAGGTGTAAATTTTGGGTGCCAATAGACACTGCTGAAAACCTACTTAGAAAAACCAGAAATAGGAAAGCTCCTGGAAGTCCTGGCAGAGCTGAGCTACGTCCCCTACCCTGGCTGGGAGATTCAGAAAAGTGAATAGCAGCTCCAGCGTTTCCCCTGCAAGGTGCTGAGAGTGGGATTTCTTTTCTTCCTGGGTCTTTGAATGCCAGGCAGCTGAAGATCTGACCATGCCACAGATATTATGGCTTCGTGGCATGTGCTATCTGCACCAGGGCACACCAGGCTCTTTCTACCTGATCTTCTGAAGCAGTCTTCTAATTAAATTTAAGATTTCATTAGTATAAAGGTCTGTGCCTGCCAGAATTTTGAAATATGTTAATGTGACTTGGGCACCTGCTATTCATCGCCTCAGAGAGGTAAATGCCCGGTTCCTGCCCACGATTCCCCCGGGATGCTGATCTGCATCGTCAGGCATGTGCCTGCTTCTAAAATTTTGGCTGTAGGAGATGGACCTGAGCTTCTGGATGCGAGCTGGAACTGGGTGCACATCTTCAAAGTCCCGTGTGAATGTCTCTACCACCTGATTGTTCTCACCTCCAGCACAGCAATAACAGTATTCTTTTAGAAGTTGGGCTTGCTTGCATTTTCAAGTGTGAAGCCAGAAGAAAGTCAGCTAATGCAGTCAATTTAAATGGACTGGTTCACTCAAAAAAACCCCCTCTGCTAATTCCTGCTGTTTTCCAAGCTGCTAAAAAATTTAAAAAGACAATAATTTATGCTGTTGTAGACAAGTAAATTAGTACAATTAATTGAATTTTACATTTTTGTAACATCTTGCATCTTGCAAAATTGCAAGAAGGTTTAAAATTAGCTGAAAGGATGTGAAAGAGAAAAATTAATAAGAGGTAGGATTTCCCTCAGATCACATTTATTGTTTTACTGGGACATATCAGACATCTCTGTGTAGGAACATACATACCATTTTCTTTTTGCTTTTCCAGGATCTGTAGAAAGGGAGGGCCACTTGGCAAAGAGAGGGTAAGAAAACAAAGTTAGTCTCAGTTGTACAATTTATTCTGCTCAAGGCTGTTACAGCTTTTGCCAGCCTGGGATTGAATTTACCTTCCCAGGAAAGCATGAGAAGTTCCTCCTGCTCCTGTAAACCAGGACGTGAGCTCCAGGAAATGAGATGGAACCTTCTCAAAGGAGCACGCTTGCCATCCCCGTCCCTTCGACAAGGTGTTCTTCAAATGAATAGCGTTGCCTGCTTTTGGCTGTGTGGGCTGTGGTTGCCCAGCAGAAAGCAGCTGGAGAAGAGGGCTGTAACCTGTTTCTTGTGTTTGCACTTTTTTTTTTTACCTCCAGCTGTACAGTTGTTTGTATAAAATTCAAACGATCCTAACTCAGAAGGACAGGGTGTCTACAGAGAGCGAGCCAACCTTGCACAAATGCATTTTGCTGCTGGACTTGGGATCCCTGCGAGGGAGGGGAACTGCTGATGGTCTTTGGGACTGGATTTGTACAAGAGTGCATTGAGCCAGATTTCTCTGGTACACTCCAGTGCTGCATTTATACCAGACATGAAAGAGTCACTTAAATTCTGTCACTTTTTGCAATTTTCTATAAATCCATAGATATTAAGGTTGCTACAGATCACCAAATAGTGCAATGTGTCCTGCTGGCAGAGGCATTCATCAGCTCCTTTTTGTTGAGCCAAATGACTTGTGCGTGACTAAAACATATTCACCGCTCCTGAGCTGAAGACATCCAGAGACGGAGTCTACTTTGCCGCAAGCCACAGCCTGAGCTGTCCCCCAGCCCGTGTTCCCCCCAGGCTTTCACCTCCGGGTACAGCACTGGGCAGTACCTGTGTTTTGTACAAGCCATCTCCAGCCGCGATGTGCAGGGAAAAGGAAAATATTGTTTCACCTGGCCATGGCTGCCCCAGTAAATCTGCCTACAGGATGTAACTGGAAATCTGATGATGCACTTCAATTATTCAGCTAATTGGGAGATGAGATAATTTTTGTGTCAAGCCGTGCAAACTAGTCAATGGGTTTAGAGTCATTCAAGCTCAATACCAGCCTGTTTGACATGCTTGTGATAGCATTTTCCTTTCCATTTTTCATCCCCCCTAACAGAGAGGTTAACGTTATTTTTTCTTTCCAAGAAGGAAAACCAATATCAAATGTTCTAAAAGCTGTGACCTGGAGGCTTTCATTGTGTTGTGCAGTCAAGGGCAAGGCTTGTATTCAGAATTGCAGAGAAGTAGATGGCAAAGTGGATCAACATAATAAAAATTATTCAGCTGAAAGAAAAAAAAAACCTACACCAAAAACCTGGAGACCAAATATTTGCTGGTAAATGCAGTAAAACAGGTATAAAAAGATGGTTGCATTCAGAGTTGTAAAGACCAAATTACCTTCCCAGCAAAAAGGCTGCTAAGTGAGGTTTCCATCCCACCAGCAGCTGCTTCCTGCTGAGGTCGGTGGCTTTTCTGTGAAATAATGGGGCAATTACGCCTTGTTGACCTCAGGAGTGTTTGTAGGGAACAAGAGCAGAAGCTCGAGTCGGTCAGGGCACACCGCCACGGCAGCAGAGCATCACCCACTGGCAGAAGCTCCATGGTGCTCCTAGGGCAAGAAACCTGAATTTTATTTTTATTATTTCCTTTCAAATAACACCCCTGGGTGCTCTGACTCTGGCCATCAAAACACTCTCAGTCCCACACAATAGCTTGGACTCAAGCAAAATGTGTGCGTAGGTTCTCAGGTGGAAGCGGGGTGGATGGGGGCGGTGGTTGTCCTCTCCCTGAGCTGCGGAGCCGGGCGCTGCCAAATCTCCCTTTCCTGGCCGCGAAGGGCAGCATAACGCCGGCACGCCACAACAGCGCAGATGGTCTGAGCTGCAGAAGGTAACACAGCACTTCCCCAAATTTTCTCTCCAGTGCCTTAGGTTCTGAGGCTAATGAAGCTTTGAGGGATAATGTGAATTGCTGCATAAATTGATATCCTTTGCTAATTGCATCAGCGTTTTGCTTTGATGAAAGCCTAGTATAAGGTGCCAAGAAGCTAATAACATACAACATCAATAGCTACTTTGCAAAAAACAGAAGTCGATGATTGATTGAACGACCGATGATTCATGGAGCCATGAGTCAGCTCACCAGGATATGTTTTTTAAGGTTTCAGTGGAAGACTATTTCAACATGGTAAAAGATCAGCCCTTAAAAAAGAATGACCCAAACATTGTCAGAAGATCATTCAGACTACTAAGAAGAAGGTCACCTTGTTCTGCTCACTGAGACGAGACTCATCACCACCCACAAGTTGCTTCAGTCCTCTCTAGCTTTTGACTACCAGCCAGTCATCTTACCCAGCTGCAGAAAATCAGGTGGCCAGAAACACTATTGAAGGTCTTCAGAGTCAAACTGCTCACAAGCCAGGGTTGCTGTGAATGCTTCAGAAGCATTTTCATGGCCAAAATGGATCGAGGCAAATCATTGCTTTTTAGCCTTGTGTCTGAGAGAAGGAAAAGCCCTGGTATTCTTGTACAGTGCTACCAAGCACCTCTGTGTCTCATGGTTGGTAGTAAACAAATTGTTATTACCTGGAAGTTGTTTAGAAATGGAAACTCATTCACTCAAATTTTCTAAGGACAGAAAAAAGATCTGCAAAGGAGAGCCATTCACGGAGAGCCAGGGGCCGCATCCTGCACGGCCACGACCATCCCTGCATCTGCAGCAGCCTCCCTTGCTGCTCGCTGCCAGCTTGTTATACCTATTTTGGACACTTCTATCTTGACCTTGTGGCAACCTCCTCTTGTTACTGCTGTGATGTTGACAAATGCATTTCATATCTACAGCTTCTGCGCTCCAGTGAAACCCCTCTCCATCACCACTACACGACCCAGAGATGTTTGCATAGGCAGCGGGGACATTGCAGTGTTGCAATGGAGACATGAAAGCTGAGTGCTTCTTTTTCTCCTCCACTGAGGGGAAGCCCATTAAGGATTCAACACCCTTATTCTCTCAGGTGTAATTTGTTATAAAAACTGCTTGTGATGGCTGCGAGGAAACGGTTGGTTCTCTACTAGTGCTGAAGGCCATGTGGGTGCTCGCTCAGCCAGCAGTGCAGGAGCAAAACCAAACACCCTGACAGATGCCGCAAATGCGTAACTCCCTGTTAGCCGCAGCCAAAATCACTGCTGCCTTGTGCAAATATTTAGTGATGCCAATGAAGCATGACAAAGTTTGAATGAGCAGAAAGTGGAAATGAGCCCAGAGGTGGAACGCCGTGAGATGGCATTTTGGGGATGTGCACGCACCCATCTGCCTGTTGGAGCCAAAGGTTAAAACACAGAGTGCTCTAGAAAAATACACCCAAGGTGCAGAAAAGCATTGCTAGTGTCTAAATGAAGCAAGAACTGAAGAACGACATGGAAACAACATTGGGAACCACGGAGGAGGTGTCCACCATGGTTTCCTCACCCTTTAGCTCCTGGCTCCACTGGTTCCACTGCATGACTTTTATTCCCATGTATTCCTTCTTTCTCTCTCATCGGTACCGAGCATGTAACTGGAAAACATTATTGAACAATATATAAATGTCTACAGGAAGATACATTGCTAAACAGATTTCTAAGAACAAATAATTTCAAGCCAATCTAATTTGTTTCTAAGATGGAGCTGCAGTATTTATTGATCTGTCTTTATCTTCACAGGACTTTTGACGCTGTGCCTCTGACATTCCTTTAAACCACTACAGGAAATACAGGCTAAAAAAATTTGCACCAAGTGGATGTATTAAAACTGAAGGATTGTTTACAAAGGGCAGCGAGTAGTGGTCCAAGCCCTGCAGTGATTTAGAGGCAAAGATGTGTCCCGCTTTATTGCACATCATAAAGGAAGGGGTGGACTGAAGGGGAGAGGGAAAAAACCAACAAAAATAATTCACACTTTCAAAAAAAATTTAAAAAAAAAAAAAAAAAACTTATCAGAAGTTATGGCTTGAACAGGGTTTGTTTAGTCCATGAGAGAGACAGCTGAGGTTGGACAACAAACTTTTTGTCTGAGATGACTGGAGGCGAGCGGTGAGCTGACGGGGAGCAGGAGGGAGCTGGCGAGGCAGCAGCTGGAGCTGTTGGGGTGAGAGGTATGGGGCTGAGGCAGCTCACCGGCTCCTCGTGCCAAACCTGGGATTTGGTGTTGCAATGCGAAGGATTTCTTTAATTCTTCTGCACAGTGCAGACGTGGTCTACTTGAACCTGCCCCAGTGCAGAGGGTGGGACCCCCGCAGCTCTTGCTGACCCTTCCATCCTGCATCCCTGGGACTCTCATAACCTCGGGTCTGTATCTCTGAAAATCATCCGACACAAACTTCTGGAGGTTTTGTCCAGGAGCTCAGCCCGTGCTTGTACTGGAAGAAGTCAGGTCTTGCTTGCATAAAGCATGAGCTCATTAAACTCACTGTATTTGATGTTTCTGTGATCCTGGGCAGTAGTGTCTAAATCACACCGAAGAATCACCTTTAAGTCCTGTCAACATGAAGAATCTGCACTTGCTTAACCTGACTCCGCTTTTCACAGTAATTTAGTTAAATGAATGCAAGTCACAATGTATTGAACAAGCAGCTTATTTTAATTAGTCTTAAACCAGTCCCAGATCAAATGCAATAAGTAGGAACAAGTCACCAAAACTGATATAAGTGTGTGTGTGTATAGGGATTTACCTGTTTAACTACATGGGCTTTAAGTCATGCTTTTATTTTAAATGATGCAACTTTTATGTGAAAAGGCTTGGATCATTTAAGCATTCTTAAAAATTTGACTCTAAAACCTTACCGAAAAAAAACCCCAACCAAAAAACAACCAATCGTGGAAGCCAGCAGGAAAAGCATATGAGAGAGATCCAGGATGTTATGTTCATTTTCAGTGGGTTTAGTCGTTGGATTTCTCTGTCCCTGTCAGCCCTCACTGCAGAGTTGCGCAAGGGACGTGCGAAGGCGCCGAAATCTGGTCTTCAGCTTCTCTTTTTCTCCATGTCTGAAACAAAACGTGTTTCTTCTTGCTTTTTAAAGGCAGCGTTATGAAAGCAGTGGCACTGCATGTACCTGTACCCTCTGAAAATGGTCCAACGGGGGGATGGTACTGACGTAGGTATGTGACATTGATGTGCCATTTAATGATACGGTGCGGGTGCTTTGTGCCGCAAGGGTGCAATTCCCAAATGAGTGGATTCCAGCCCTTGTTCCCTCACAGCTAATTATACAGATCTCATCAATTTTATGTTTGAGTTTTTTTTTTTTTTTTTTTTTTTGAAATCCGATCCAAAGGAGATGTGTATATATGGGTGATAATTGATAACAGCATCATTCATAACTCTTCTACAGCTTCCTTCATCTGCCACTTCACGCCTCAACACTTGATGTTGCCCATTATGCAGAGAGCAATGTATCAAAATGAGGTAGATTTATTGTGAAGACAATTCTGCTTCTGAGTTTGAAAAAAAAAGAGAGAGATTTTCCCTGAGTTAATCAAAGGAATTCAAAGGGAGTTTAAATCTTTCAATTTTCTTTGGCTCATGGAGAAGATGAAAAGCATTTGACCTCCAGTAAATCAACTGAATTCATATGGTGGCTCTGCAAATAAATAAAATGGCCACCCAGACAGAATATTGATTACTTTGGTACTATTTGCTGAATCACAAATGGGACCATCAAAAGCAATGGCAAGAGAGTATAGCAAAATACATCAGGGCATCCAAAATGTTGGGCTTAATGCAAAAGGACAAGTTAAATAAGTGGTATTAAACTAACAAGGCTGGGAAATAGCAAGCTGCCATTGCTCCATGGCATTATTCACGGCAGCGGTAGGTCATCTACACCAGCTACCTCCCCAGCATCCATCACTCACTTTGGCCCTTGCTTTAGGTGGGGGACACACACGACATGGACAGGACTAGGGATGTCATGGAAAGTTTGGTCCCCAAATCATCTACCTGGCACTGAGACAGTAGGCTTTTGGGTGATCTACTAGAGAAACAATTACCCATCTGCGGCCATTGCAGTTGTATTTTTTTGAAGTGTGGGTTGTGAATTAGAGTTGATAGCAGATTCCTGAGGTGACCGTCTCTGGGAGCTTCTGGTGATGCTGGCAGCATCATTGCTGGAGGCAGAGGTTACCCCAATGGTGGCCACTCGCACCCGATAGTGTGATCAATATATAGGGAAGAGCTATAGCCTCTTGTTAGAGATAAGGAATAAAATGGTAGGTTTTTCCACCTTGTAAGAAACAATAATCCTGAAAGAATATACATGCCTGGTAAAAAAATTAAAAATCCCAGTGCCTAAATCTGGGGATTTTGAGCAATGTCTGATTTCTGAGCAGACACTGTTCCTGTGAGGGGTTGTCACGGGTGGGAGCTGTGTCTCTGGCTGGGCAGGCACAGGGTGGACGGTCACCTTCTCTGTCTGTCAGGTGGATCTTTTATACGTGGAGCAGGGTGGCATGGGAAGCAAGAGAAGAGAAGAGAGGATTACGGGAAATGAGGCATAAAAGATAGATATGCACTTCTTTTTGCCTTTCTTATGGAAGAGAGATCTGGCCAGTCCCACTGGGTATTATACGCGTTTTACTATCAGACCCACTGAACACATTTTGTCAAAAAAGGTAATTTGAAATTTAAATGAATTTAATCCTAAAAGAGGGATACTTACTTCCTAAGGAAAACTGAAATGAAAGATAACCTGCATCAACTTCGTAACCAGTAGCAGGCTACGAAGTGACAAAGTTACAGATGTGCTTGCGTGAAAGCAATTAACATAAGCAACCTCTGCTCTTTTTATATTTGTGCAAGAAGTAGTCATAAAACGCATACTCTGCTTCACCTTCTCTGCAGAAAGTACACAAGCTGCAATTAATTCCCAGTGTAGCAGCACTGCTGGAAGAAGTGATCATAAACCAAACCTAAGATGAATAACCTGGGTAGTAATATTTCTAAGTTGAGATAATTTTGGACTTGTCATTTTTGGCTGAAGTTCTGAGCCAGACATATTTTCTTTTGCATTAAATGTATTATGTGCAATGAAGCAAAAATGAAAATAACCCCGGACTTAACTTAAAAAGCTGTCTTCAGACAGAGCTGTAAATTCTGTTTTGTTTGACTTTTCTTGGAAGCCAGTGGACTTCAGATTGAAAGAATATGTGCTGTAGGAGACCCAGAATGATCCTTTAAGCAGACATGGGCATCTCCAGTGGTTGTTGCTGTGGGGTAGATACCTTTAGCTCTGAGCAGAGAAACGGGATGGAACTGGGGCCAACGGGGGGATGGACACTTTCATCCTGCTAAGGGTTGACTATGGAAATCTTGAAGGAAATGTATTCAGAAAAGGACCTCTATTTACAGTAATTTATGCCATTCAGGGCTTATCCAAAGCCAAACAGTCTCACAGGGATTTGCTGAATTACTGTACGATTTAGGAAATGAGGTATTGACCTCAGTTCCTTTTGAAGGACTTCTCTGTTGCTGGGTTAGTGAGGGGGATGAACTTGCACAAACATCTTGGATCAAAGCAGCAGAAGGACAGGACAAGGATGGTCTGATTAAAGAGATGAGGTGGATGAGGAATTTAAGAGCTGATGAAGAACAGGCAGGCATTAGGGCTTGTGCTAGTATTAGGCCAGTGGCAGAGGACTATGAAAATATCTGTGTTAACAAACCCAACAGTTGGAGACCAAGGATTTTAAGAAAAAGCAAAGAATTCTGCTCAATTCAGTGTCTAAATATCTTAAAAGCCAGACCTTAAATTCAATATCTAATGGACAGACAGATGAAGTAGCACCAGTTCCCTAGCCTTACCAGAATCACCAGAAGCAAAGATCGATTTTTAGGCTTCAGCATGGCTACAGCATGGACTGTGCCACCACCACGGGAGGCTTCAGCACGCACCCGGTAGGATTTGCACATGCAACCTGCTTTGTGCATCACATGTCTGAGCACATTTTGGGAAGTTTCCTGCATTTTGTGCTGGCACAGGTGTAGAAGTTGGGACACGGAGCGCAGTCTCCAGCGCTCCCCCAGCCTGTGTGGGCTGTCAAAATCCCACCTCCGCCTGGGGCTGCGTTTACATGACTTTGTGCCTGTGAGGCGAGAGATAAAGTGGAGTCTTGTGGGATTATGAACACAATTTTTAATCTTTATCCTCCAGATTGTGAATGACACGGTTACAGGTTAATAATTAACCAGTGAAGGTTAATGAAAACTGATGTGTCAGTTGCACTGATCCCTGGAGCCCTTCAATTTCCTACAGCTTCACGCCTTTTGGAGACAGAGGTATTCTCAGAAATGGCTTTGTTAATTTGTTTGCATGTGGAGCTATTTGGTTAATCTCATCCCTAAATCTTTCCTCCTCCACTTTACTGCCCAGGTGATGCTGCTCTCTGTTAGCTGCTTCTCTCTGGGCAGGATTACCAAGCGAGGAGATAACGTTAAAGCTAGCAAGGTTGGAGAATTAAATAGGGCTCGGATAACTGCATTAACAAAAGTAAGTTTTAGCCTGCTGCCTCCCTGGAGAAACTCGATCTCGAAGATATCAAACCATCCTCCTGCCGTCAAGAGACAAATTAAAAGTTGTATCCATGCATACAGGTACTCTGTCTAAATACGCACAGAGATGGCACGCACAAGAGCAGGAGTCTGGCCCTCTAAGCTCTGTGTTCGTTGTAGTAAGTGAATATTTATTTTATTATTAATGATTAATTATTTTACTGTGTTCTTAATGTCCCCGGTTGGGTAAAGTCTAGAAAGGAAGTAAAATCGTGGTGACATCTAGTGGCTGCTGGGCATTCACAGTGAGAATGTCTTCGCTCTGGACGGTTAAGCATCCTGTGCACAAAACAGAGACGGAAATATTGGTCCTTTCAAGACCAACAAACTTACACAACCTGAATTTAGAGACCTCCCTGTCTTGCTCAAGAAGAATATTGCTGGAATTTCTTTGACTAGCGCAGCTGTCCAAGCAGTCCTGCCACGCTCCCCTGTTGTCCCCACGTTCCCGGTCATTCATACCCAGCACCTGGGATGCTTCGGAGAGATCGAAAATAGGTAATGTCACCAAAGCAGCCTTTTGTCCCCCAAACCCCGGTGTCCTTTAGGACAGCCTCCTGTGTCCCACCGCCCTTAGGCAGCGCACTCACTGGCACCCACAGACTGGCTGTTTGCTGAAACAAAGCACAGAAAGATGAGTTTGCAGATGGCTAGTGAGAGAAATTCAGGCTAATAACAGAAATATTTTGAAAAGTCAATTGCAAGGAAAGTAATATGGCTTTTCTGTTAATTATCAAATGCAAACAGAAATCTTCTGCAAAGCTGGAAGCTTTAGGGTGGGGTGCTGGAATACAGACTGATTTTGTGCCAAGTAGAGCTGGTACTTACAGAAGAAACATTGATGTGATCTGAGTTTAAACGCATAGGTTGTGCAGCCTGCAAGAACCGGCTGCTGCCAATATATCTCAGAGGTACGTGACTAAGTAAGGGTGAGGAAATGTTTGAAAAAATATCCAAATGCAGAAAGGAAGCAGCATCGGTTTATTGGAGGGCTCTGGGCAGCCGTTTGCCCCAGGGCAGGTTCAGGGAAGGGTTAACCACGCTGCAGGGCTGAGCACAGATCCCAGGTTGGACTTTCCCCATTGCTCTCCACTCTGTGCCTTGAATGGAGAAACGTACTTTGATTTTCGGAGTGATGAATGAGGGAAATTGTATTTGGGTTCTGCTCAAACAAATCAGCAATAATTTCAGAGAGGCTAACCTGGGAATGAGCCTAGCACGCCTGGCAGCACTGTGTGCTCTCCAGACTTCAGCAGGCAACCAGAGCCTTTGGGTAACTGGGCACTACCGCACCCAGCCAGCATTTCTCAGATTAAAACATAGAATAAACACACAAAAAAGAGACCGAGCATCAGTTAAATGTAGTGAAACAAACAGATATCGGAGGTGTATCTACAGGCAGGTCTTTCCACCCCGTGCACCATCTGCCCCTGCAGTCACACATCTCCACGTGCTCCCGTGCTGCTGCGGGTCGCTGGCAGCTGGTCAGCAGCTCGGACATGTCCTGTGCTCATGATTTGCCTGGGCAGTTTGAAATCGAGAACATTTGGGCAATTATAAGGGAAACTGAGGCTTCTGGTGATGCAGTTGACAGGTGCCAATCAATGCAACGTGTGGTCCAGCTAGGAATGTGGGTGGCCCAGTCCGTACAATTCATAAGTAAAAGAGAGTTGCACTCATTATGTGTTTGCACAGCAATATGCATGTAATTACTGAAGTAAAATATAGCCATTACAGCTCAGTACAGAGGGAAGTGAATCCCTTCTCCCTCTCTGGCTGGGGCACAGCACCCACGGCTGCTGTGTGCATGCTCCGGCAAGTCAGGGCTCAGACCACCAGCACCTTTCTAGGAGGAAAAAGCAAGCCTTGATCTTTTTAACAAGAACCCAGGTTAAAAGTGATGATTAGGTACCATCCAGGTAGCAGCTAGGCTGCGTGGGAATACAAGAAGCCTACAAATAACAGGAGGAAAGAAAATCCCTGAGGGGAGGCAGGCTGCAGAGGTGGGAATGCAGCTCATCCAAGGCAGCAGCAGCAGCGGATGTGGCTGGAGAAGGCTGTCCCCTGCTTCCCCCAGCTCCGCATTGCGTGGCAGGGACAGCACGTCCCATCGGGAACTCATCTCCTTTCTCTGCTGCAAAGCATGTGGAAATGGAAACTGCTGGAGGTGAGAGATACGCCCTCCCGTGCCCAGCATTAGCCTAGTCTGTGCAAAACACTTTGATGAGTGAGATGCTGTTTATGGGGAGTATCGTTTCATTCAGGGCCGCTTGCATAAAGTGCTAGTCAGAGTGAATTAAGGAGGCAAGATCTGACCATGAATAAAGGTCTTAAGACTAGGAATTCACTTTCATTTCTAAGCACCTAATGTTATTTTTGCATTTAAGTCCAATTTTCAAAATAGAGTTGAGAACAAGGAAACCAGCAGCTCCCTGAAAGCCCTAACCCCAGGGCTTGTCTGCTTGAGGAACTTGACCAGCATTTCTCCTGTAGTAAAGTATAAGTGAATTAAAATAAATGCAATTATGGCCACATTTTGTCTGATAGAGCGCATCCACACAGGCTCGCCATCTGCTTTAACTAATCTGTGCTATGAATTCTTAGCCCTGCATTGTTCAAGTTAGGCTTCTGGGGTATTTCTGGCTAAACAAAGATTAAATCTGTTTAAAAAATATGATTCCCAGTAAAGTCTATGTAAGGGTGTTCCACATAACTTTCCATGTTTTCCATGTAATATTAATCTGCTTTTCAACTGATGAAATGAAATGTGACCTAACTCTTCATATCCTCATTTTGGATTGACAAAGGTTTATGTTGAGTTTTGTTGAAAGGGTTCCCGATTGAGTTGAATTATGTTGAAATAAGTCAATGACCTGGAGAGAGATTCTATGTGTAGGGTGTTGCTCATGCTTAAGTGGGGCTTAAAGTTGTCATACCTGTAATTGAACTGTTTCAACACTTTTTATATATGCACAATCAGGCTCCTAGGTAATTTATAACCCTTCAAAACAAATAGGAAAAATCATGCAATTCTTTAAGAAGAGTCTGCTATACATACGAAAGTAGATCCAGAATGTCGTTTTCATTACTTAGTCACTTTAGTCCTTTGGTTTCTTTGTCCCTCCCTACCTTTTTACCCAGTTGTCTTGATGAAAGACCTTTCATTGCCGTTCCTGGGAAAGGAACCCAGTGGGAGAACTGGTGTAATTGCGAATGTCCATCATGAGCATTGGACCTTGGGCTCTGGGCTTGAGTGCGTGAGTGCAAAGCTGGGGTGCCGCACCCAACACACCCCAAACCCACTCCTTCTGCCCCAGGCAAAGCACCAGTGACTCTGTATTAGCTTTCACCCATGACTAGTGAGTCTCCAATTAACAAGGAGATACTTCTGTCTACTGGCCACTAATCTAACATAGATGTGGTTGTACTAACAAGCTT
>VXBL01002741.1:0-17178 GCA_013400195.1 Aramus guarauna | reverse complement strand
TTTTTTTTAAGGATTAACAACATAGCCCTAACATTTGTCTACGCTCAGTGGCAAAACTTTTAAAAGTCTCTTTAACTTCTGGTTTGTGTGCTGCTTTTTCTCGCTAGGCAAAATGCGGTGCGTCTTGATAGGTGAGATGTGGAGGAGAGTTTCTAAAGAGAAGACTGTGTCATTTCAACTGATCAACAGAATTCAAAGGAAATTTAGGACCTTTTAGGCCATGACTGGTACAGAAGATGAAAGGTGTTTGACCTCATGGGAACCAACAAAGCTCCTTTAGTAGTTCAACAGAAAAAGGAAATGCTTATCTACAGGCATTGTTGCTCATTTAGGCTCTTTTTAAAGAATCCTGAACAGAAAGACTCATCTAAAGCAAGATGGTGTCGATACCAGTATGTAATGTATTAGAGCAGCTGAGATGCTGGGATTAACAGAGGTGGAGAGGCCACACGATTTGGGTGAAAGCAGCAAACCAGAAGGTGCCTTTCATTTGTGGCATTACCCCGTGCGTGGCCAGCCCAACTCTTGCTCCCGTTCGCAGGAAAGGCAGGTACTCATGAGCCTCTACAGACCTGCTGCCACCAGACTGGACCATTAACTACAAAGTCTGTGTGGACTAGTTCAAAGGGAAATATGTTGTTGCAGACGTTGCACTTACCTTCTACCCAGAGCGCATCACCCCAGCATCCCTTGTGCTGTCGTGGTTCCGTGTAACTGTTTCACAGCAGATCTGATGTTCCCTGGCTGCAAAGCTCCCTTGGAGGTGGCCAGGCTCTGCCATCCATCCCTTGCCACCACAGCGACGTAGAGACAGCTGTAGCACTTGGTCCCTTCTCCTTGCTCACCAAAAGATGCCAGCAAAGAGCTTCCGTTCCTCAGGCTCAGCTGCCAGCGCTGTGTTGCTCTGCACACCCAATAACTGATTTTTCTTGAAAGACCTGCTTTTGGCATATTCCCCAGCGAGACCTGGAGTTCAGAGTGAAGGCATATTCTGCTGATCTGGATAATGCCATTGGATGGAAACAAATGATTTTTAAGCAGGCGCTCTAATTTCAGTGGTGAGTTTTTTCCAATCAGAAAAAAAAAAAAAATCCCATGTGTGCCTATGCAGGAGTGTGGTCTATAATATTTAAATTGTCATATCCCAAAGGCTGAGTCCAATGGAGAAATCAACAATTCAGGAAACAGGGAGTGTGGATTTGAGTTGGCCTTGAAGAAATATATTCTGTAAAATCTTTGAAGGCAAATGAAAGAGGCAAGATGCTTCTACAGAGATTTCTGAGTCTTAAAACCTGTGTGATTAACTTAAGTTACACTAGGAATGGGATGATGGGACTAAAAGGAAGGAGATGGGATTGCTCAGATGACTGTGAACGAATTTAGGCTGTGTGTTTGGGAGAGAAGTGTGGGCTTTATTAAAGAACAACATTTTAAGGGCATTTGGTCCCCTAAAGCTACGGCGAAGTCTGCAGTCGATCAGTGGCCTGATAGATGTGCCAGCCCCCCCCGAACTGCACGCAGCCGGGGCAGCGCGTGTCTGCTCACACATTTTGCTGCATGCACGTACCGGAGGGATTTAATAACTCAGCATAAAATTAACAGGACGTTCATGTGTTGAGCAGACACCCGTGTGTGCAGCCACACATGATATGGGTCTACACACACGTACATGGGAGCACTCGGCTCCCAAGTCGCGTGGTTTTGCATCGTTGCCACCGCCACAGCCTAAAACTGCCCGCAAAACCTCAGCCAAAGCCCAGCGCGAGGCCAGCTCTCCCTTCCCGCCCCAGGACACCTTCCGTCGGGACAGCAGCTGGGTGTTTTTCTGATCACTAATAAATACTGCAACAAGAGTCTAAAGCAAGTTTACGAGAGCCCGGGACTCACGTTGGTTCAGTAGGGCCAGAGACAGTAAAATTACAGTGACATCTAGTGATCATAAATATTTCACAAAGCAGCGAAAAAATAAAACATTTATTGTGAGACAGCATTTTAAACACAAAGTCAGCTCATTAACCAAGGCCAGGGAATGAGCTGGGATACAGATGAGGGTAGATTATGTGAATTAAAGTGCTACGGGGATGATACAGAGCAAAGTGCCGGCACTGGGGAAGGGTTGTGGGTGGGTTTCCGCAGGGATCTTTGCTAGGTCTGTATTTCTCACTGTTTCAGCAGAGTTTGCCGATGGTACTAAATTGCAGCACATTCATATAAAATAAGCTCGACGTTTTGGAGACTGGGAATAGAACTAATAAAATGATATGCAGCTTCAAAAAGTACGCGCTAGTCCCCAGGGAGAGCAAAGCAAACTTCCGCGGTCGGAATGAGTGGTGCTGCAGTAGCTCTGCCTGGGCGCTGAGGGCCAGAACAACTGAAGAGCGAAGGGCAGCTGGGCAGCAAGGCTGCGGTTCAGGCTGGCATCTCGAATTTTTGGGTTCACATTTGGCAGCAGTAGGAACTCACTGGTTTGTGGTGGTTAGATCAACTGATTGTTTTATATTCCAGGTTACTGATTGACTGATGATACAGTTGTTTTTTTTTAAAAAGAAAGGATTTTTCTTCTTGTTTCGAATGTCAGATGGGCAGTCTAACTACAGTCATGCCCACTTCATCAGGCTGGGTTTAAATTCTGCTGTCCTGCTGAAGTACCCTGCTGTAGTTGAAGCCTTAGGTAGCCAAAGCGTTACTGAGCAAATTGATTAAGAGAAACACTTTCTCTGACGAGGATGGGGCACGGCATTGCCTATTCACGTCTTCATTGTGCCAAGTGATGACAACCAAGTCACTGGGTTAACTGGAGTAGCAACAGAGAGCGATAACTGATGCAGTTGGTGAATTGATTTTGCGGTTTTAACCCGGGTATCTTCGTGGCCAGATAACTATGCAGTCAAATTTTCTTATGATGAAACATTCAGGAGCTGCTTCGATAAAAGTTGAGAAGGAAGCTCCCAGCCAATTTCTGAGACCTTCCCTTGAGTCTCTAGCAGCCAGGCAGGTTTAGTCTCTCAATTATTAGCTGAAAGCAGAATATACATTCACACTGTCTGATTTCAGATGCTGCTGGAGAATATGCCTCAGGTATACACGCATAAAGGAGAGACAGATCCGGGCACATGGGATGCTATGGCTGCCTCTGACTGGTGTGCGCAATTACAACAGAAGGGGAGTTTATTAAAAACGGTAGCCCAAATTAACTACTGGGGTTCTATGATTAGGGAAACGATTTTCTAGAAGGAAGAAACGTGCAGTGGGACTTCAGGTTCTGCATTTCAGTAAAGCTTTCCATACAGCACTATTTGGAAAATTATTAGCTACACTGGCAAAGGAGAGAATTAGAAGAATAATTGCAAAGTGGGTAAGGACCTGGCCAAAGAGAGCTGAGGGAGGACTAGCGATTTGGGTGAGGTTGCTTAGTGCTTTCTCGGCTGATGAAGGGGATGGGGTTCGTTCGCTCAATGGTTTACAGACCTGCTCACCCCATCTTCCCTGCAGGGCTGGTGCCTCTCATGGAAGCTGGAAATCAGAGGAAAAAGGGCCTTGTAGCCGCTTTGCTCTCCCGGGCCGGCTGCTGAGTCCTGCCACAGCTCAGAAATTTCCCAAAGGGTTTGCACAGCTCTGCGATTTTAGCAGAAAGCTATCCTGTCCTGAAGGCGCTTTCCTCCATCGCCTGCCCGGGTTCGGGGTCCTGTTCTCCAGCCCCAGTGACAACACTATATTTGTCAATATTATCTTTGTCTCCATTTGCTCTGGCCCGGGGGGGGATCGTGGGCTGCGCTGGGCAGGAGCTGTGATGAAACGCCACGCGTGGTGCCCGGTGCTAGGCACAACTGCTGAGAAAGCAATTAAAAATAACATTACTGTGAATCGACAGATTTAGTGTTGGGTTTGGTCTCAGTGGGACTTCATGGTGTGCAGCTGAACCGTAGGCTTTTCTCTGTGCTAAGTCTATTTATTTTAAATATGGGAGCAGCAGAGACAGGCCTCCAGCCTGTTATAAAGCAGGTGGTTTCTTTTTGAGGACAATTTCACCAGAATTTCATACCACAGCTCCTATTAAATAAAGGTTTGGAAAGGTAGATGACAGTCTTCCAGCATGACAGCATCCTTAGCATCCATCTGAGAGGAAACACTGACCTGGATGTAGCATCAATTTGCAATGGTGTGAGGAGGATGACTGATGATACATGCTCTTGCATGAAAATTAGTCATCTTTTACCATATGGGATGAAAGAGTATGGGGTTGACGTCGCTTTAATCAAGTTCATCATCCCACAGCAAAGGCCATTCACCAGTTCAGAGGATCAAAGATCAAATTGGTCCTTGCTGGAAAAAGAAAAAAAAATATTGTGAGTATTGGCCGTGGGGCAGCACAGCAGGCTTGGAGCTGGTTTCTGGGAAAGGGCTGCTTCTTGGTATAGCTTGGTTCCTGGAAGAGGATTAAATTCAGGAACTTGACTTTTTTTTTTTTTTTTTTTTACAAGATTGACTCAGTTCCCATCAAGCAATGCAGAAGCTGGTGTCATTTTCGATCCCAGCAGCTACGACAATTTACCTTGACCATAGTGAATTTCTTTCCCCACTGTGCTCTGGGGAATCTGACTCAGAATCCAACTCCCTGCACTGACCGTACCTAAAATCTGCTTCCCAGCTGTCAGTTGCCCCCAAGCCCCTGGAGAGCTGCCTTCCTCCTTCCATCCCTCCTCGGTGCAGCAGCGCACAGGGTACCAGCCTGCAAAACCACGGGCGATTCCTCCCAGCTCCGTTTGCTGCCCTCCTGCTCCACGTGTGAAGACCCTGTCTCCTTTTCCATACACCTATACGTGATACACATTACTTTGTGCTCTGTCTACAAGCTGTGGGTGCACGAGGAGGCAGAAAAAAAAAAATACGTGAAAAGGGTCTGTATGCGTCCACGTGTCCCTGCGGTGCCACTCTCGGAGTCACACCAGTGTCCCCCCACGAGTGCGCAGCCGGGAGGAAAGCCGAGAGCTCCAGAGTCCGGGTTGCCACAGTAACCCTTGCTCTACCGCCTTTGGCTTTTAACCAGGAAAAACCTTTCACTCCGTAAACACCCAGCTCCGTGGACATTTACTATTTACTGCCGAGAATCAATGACGAGCCCTGCATGACCATCTTCTTGCTTCTGAATCTTCCCACAACTTCCAGCCTCTCCCCGACACAGTCAAAAACCCCCAATAAAGGTAAGGCTGCGGGAACAGTTTGAATCCAGAGCATCTCTCCTTTCTTTTCCCCAGTGGCACTCCTGATTCAGCAATGGGGTGGAGGGAATACGTTCTCATCGCAAACGCATATCAGTTCTGTGATATGTGTTAGTGCATTGTAACGAATATGTGTTTTCCAAAGGCACAGTTGTTGTTTTTTTTGCTTCTCTGCTGTCACTGTATGTCTCTGTTTCCTACTCTTCACTGAGATAAAAGGTTTCCCTCCCACCTACCTCAAAAAAAAACCAAACAAAAAAACCCTCTGAGTAATAAGAATGACAGAACTTGTGTAATTTTTCATACTTTGCATCCTTCCAGGCTGACTGCCTGAATTAGGGCTGATCCAAACTCCCACTGAAGTCAACGACAGCCTTTTCACTGAACCAACAGCTTTGTTTGGAGGAGCAGGCTCAATGCCAGGTGAGTGCAAGAAGCGTTGCTCAATGGCCTCCGTGGAACAGGGACAATCGAACCCTGCTGAGGGTGGGGTTGGGTAGGTTCACTGCGAGAATTACTGCGCACAAATGGTCACTGCTGCTGCATTTAGGCACATGTACAAAGACTTTTTTTTTTTTTCAGGGCTAATATATATGTGTGTGTATATATAAATATATACATTGGCCAGTAATATAAATTAGATTGCTATATGGTGAACACATGAATTATACAGCCAAGATATTTTCTATTTAGGAAAAGTAAGGAGTATTTCCCTTTGAGATGTTCTTTCTGTTGCTTCATATCCCAGTCACAGAAATAGGGCAATTGGTTCATCAGTACCTCTCTGCTATCCCAAACGTGAGCTCACCAAAGGAAATTCAGAGGGCTGAGTCAACTTTCATTTTTCCCCACTATATTCATAGACGTATATAACTCTTCTTTAGTCAGTGCATCTGTTGATTAGCTGGGAATATTTTCTTCTTAAAATATCTTGCAACTTTTTTTTTTTTTTTTGCATTTAGAACACATTTGAATACCGAGGCATTTACGTACTTAATAATGATAGAGACTGTTGACTTGTGAATCCTCTTTGTGCAGGCAGGTCATACCTAAATGGGTAGAATTACGTGTACCCAGGTCACAGACTATTTTGTGTATTTGTTTAGCAACTGTACAGAATTTTTGCAATGATCAGCTAATTAATTTATGTTCACTTTTGGACTAGACCAACATAACATCTTTGTTTTCAAATGAGACCTTTCCACCCCTGTACAGGAAAATGCATTGCCCTGCAATTGCTGAGCAGCTACTGGTAATGGTGAAAATGGGGTGAAACTAAAAAGAATTGTAAACTGGTCTGTAGCAACTGAGTATTTCCCCAGAGACCATCTGCTTTGTTTGTGGGCCCTGCTATGGATGCCCATTTTGCCTGACTGCACTTCTGTAACGATGCTTCAGACCCCAATTTTTCCAAATTTCCAAATTTTCCCCTTTGGAAAATGTCCAGCGTATGCTTTTGACAGTGTGACCGACAGCTCTCATTAGAAAGCGTGAAATGAAACCGTCTCAGGGTCCAGTTAGCAATGCCGTTGCCCCATTACGTATTACACTGTCGTACTTCCCTTCGGCAATGACAGCGTAGCACGATGACAATTAATAACTGGTTAATCATGGGAGCATTTATCTACACAAAAAGCCAGCAAAACAGAGTATATCCAATTTCTAGATAGGACATTGAAATGAAGAGCGAGAGATTAACGTCCTGGGTCTGCACAAGTGCCCTGGGTGCACATTACATACTGATTTGGGAAGCACTGGAACATTTTTGTAGCAGTGCGCAATGGTCAGCTACAGCGAGGGAGGGAGTTCGTGCCCTTCTTGCAAAGTTAAGCTGCAAAAGTAAACTCTCAGGTCCCTGCAGTGCTGGGTGTCCGAGCTGTGGGTGACTGCCAAGAGGCAATCCTACCTCCCCGATGATTTTGGGAGGGAGTCAAAGCCCTGTGCCCCATGGTGGGGACGGACCCACTCTGCCAAGCGTTGCAGGAAGCAGGGGTGCTGCGTGGTAATGTGGTGGTTTGAACTTTCAGGAAGGGGAAAAAAAACAAAACTCCACGGTTTGCTAACATTCATGGGGGATGAATCACACGGTGCCCTGCTGCAGCCAGAGGTGCCCCCGGCTGGGGAGGGAGCTGCTGGATCTGTCCCCAGGCCCTGGGGAGGAGACTTGGTTTCTGATCCTCGTCCTTCTAGGGCAAAATTCTTGTATGAAACCACTTACATACGACCCTGCTGCTGCTGCCTTACCTCCCGTTTGGTAGGAGGCATTTTGGGCAGCGCCTGTGGGAGTTGGGCAGGAGGAAAAATCAGACACGGAAGAAAGGAGTGCACACCGCAGCTGGAGCTTGCAGATGTGCGTTGCTCCAAACAGCGTGGGAAGGGTCCTTTGCACCAGATCCCTTCCCTACCTGTCATGGGGGGACCCCTCTCCTCGCCTGCCCACGTCCCTCATCAGAACATCCGAGTGCTGCATGAGAAAAGGGTGTCTGAGTGTGGCAGAGTGAGTTTGGATTTATTTTGTTTCCAGGATCAGTACCTGCACACCCTAGGCCCTGGAGTACCGGTGCTAACTGCTGACCAGCCTGTCCCGAACCAGACCCTTCAGAAGGAAAAACCAGAGGAGTCTGTGGCCATGGGGATTGTGGACGCAGCAGGTAGGCAACAGGAAAAGTATGTGAGCCCAGGTAGGACAGCATCTCCCTCACAAAGGAGCTAGTGGGGATGGGGCAAAGCTGGCAGAAGAGCTGCTGCAAAAGTCTGAGTTACCTAAAATGTCTGGTAAAGAGTTCACCGGCTGCAGCAGCGCTGGGCACGGCAGGCAATGAAGGGCCGGGGACAGAAAGCTCCCAGGCTGCTCCTCCAGCCCCTTCTCCAGCTACCAGGACAAGCAGCAGTTGTGCATACACACCATCTTGCTCTCCTTTTCTTTATCCTCCTCTTCAGTGTTGTCCACCACTCCTTGTCTCCAGATGCCACCAAAGCCATGGCTACCATGGCTCGGAGCCTCCCCAGCTGCTCACAGCTACCCAGCCCCCAGGCACTGGAAGTCAGGCATGTTCAGAGGACCCAGCACCACTCCCTGCTTTGCAGTCTGCAGCACTTTCTTCTCCACGTTTTTGTAGTTTGACAATGCTGCTGGCATCTTTCAGAGACGTGGCCCGTGAGATAAGAGACAGTAACAGCAGATTGAGGGTGTGATTATTGCTTTTGAAATGGAGGACAACATCTCCTTTCTAATATGCACCCCAGACCCTGGTGCTGCGGTGGCAGAAGCAGATGTAGGGTGTCCCTGCAGTGCTGTGACCATGCTTCAACGGGGACCCCGGCCGGACATATCTCACCACAGCTGTCATGATTCATGGGAAAATAAGAGCCAGATGTGTGGGCATGTTTTTCATCAAAGCAGTTACTTAAAATGTTTTTTTTTGCTTCAAACCCTTCATGTAGAAAAGCTTCAAGCCATTCATGTAGAAAAGCCGATTGTTCCCCTTGTAATGGAATTTAAGTGAATTACCACCACTTACATGGAAGAGATTTATGCTGAAACTCTGAGGGCTGGAAGGCCCTACAGACCAAAGTGGTCGCCTCGGTCTGCATTAACACCCTTGGTCTTGGCTTGTGTGAAAAACCTCATATTGGCAGGGTAAAGATAAGCGGAGGAGATAATTTTTGACGCTCACCAGCCCTCATAAAGATGCCTCAGACAGTGGAAACACTAAAATTGATATTTGCTCTCTTCCTCACTGAGAAAAAACCAAGCAAATCCAGCACAGCTACTCGCTTCTGTAATCCCACAGGCAAAAGTTGCTGCTGTAGTATCAGGTTCATCCTTCAGCCAGTGGGGTGGACACCACCAAAACTGCACGAGACGGATGCTGTGGACACAAATCGGAAAGATATGTATCTATAATTAGATAAGGAAGGCAATGAATATAAAGTACGACAGAGTTCTGCCATTATGAATATGTTTATAGGCTGTGAATATTATTTACCACTCTTGTACTAGAGCAGCCTATGTCTATTAGAATCCCCTTGGAAATGATGGGCTAGAGCCAGCCACTCCGCTCAGCATGTGCAGTGTCTCCTCTTTCAGCGACTCAGAGCTCCGCAGGATGGGAGAAGCTGATCCTGTATAAGAATTTAAGATTTTATACTGATTCCGTTTAAAGCACCTCAATTGTTTTATTGCTTTGAAAGTCTCTCAACTCTCCTCCCCAGAAAAACCAGACAGTTAAGCAGAATACCATATAGTTTGTACATTAAGCATTAATATAATATAATATAATACAATACAATATAATATAATATACATGGCTTTGTTATACAGCCCATCACCACGGTCATTATAAAGGGGAGCTGTTTAGCAGTGAGCAGACACTTGACTATTACCCCAAACAGGGCACCCTATGCTTTTATTTCCCCAAGCAAATATTGCAGCTTATAAAGCTCTGTCAAAGCGTGGAGGGAGGGATTTTTGATGCAGCCTCACAGGAGAGTTAGGATAAGAGAAGGATTTCAGTAATAAATTAAATTCGGTCAGCAGTTTCAATTAATAAATAAAGAAAAGCGAGTGCAATTACATTGAGGTTCTTCTGGAAAAACTCAACCAGCTTTAGCTGGGAAACTGAGTTACGGTGTCCAAGTGGAAAGCAAGATCCTTTCCATGGACATTCCCATTTGTACTTTCATCCCGCAGTCACAGTCCCCGCAACCCAGCCTACCTGGGCTGGGCTTTGCCCTTTGGTGCTCTTGGGGATGGGTTCAGGCAGGGATGTGCAGCAGTCGTGGCATTACCCAGCAGCAAAATAAAATTGCAGTTTATTGCCCCACCAAGCCTGAAAATAACCCCAATGATCTGGCCCTCAGCTGAAATGCAGAATCTGGCAAAGCTCCTGGGCCTTTTCTTACCTTATGACGCAGTGAGTGAGCTTTGCCCTTTGCTGGCCTTGGGCACACCTGGGGAGGATGAGAGCTCTTGGTTTTAATGCCTTGATGAGCAAAATGCGCAAGATGGGAAGAAAAAGGAGAGTGATGCAGGAATGACGGCATGGGATAGTGAGTTGGGATGAGAATTTGAAAGACAGAGGAGGAAAATGTTCAATATCAAAGCTACTTTATAAGGAGAGGAGCTGAGAAAAGCTGAGTACCAAAGAACCAGGAGAAACGGGTTTTGCTCCTACTTGGTTAGAAAACACTCGTGTCTTAAAGGGAACCCAAAATTAGCTGGAACAGATCCTAAACTGCTTCACACATTTGCTCAAGGGAGCACAATGAGCAGCTGCTTCTGGCACCATCTGTGGTCCCCAATGACTCTGGAGCGCAGTCGGGTCTGCTTAGACATTGCAAAGCGATGGGTCCATGGGCTTCTTTTTGGTACAGCTCCCACCAGGACCGCAGGTGTGCCTGCTCGGCTTTTGGCTTATCTTTGTTAAAATGAGGGGCTCTTCATCTGTGGGAAGAGAAGGGATTATTCCACGCACAGCAAGATCCACCCAGGAATACGGACCTTCTCTTTGTACCAAACTGGATCTGCCCAGAGGAGCCTGGTGAGGCCAGATAACCCATCCCCTTCAGCACCTCTCAGCTTGGCCATCGGTTCTCACTTGTGGGGTCAAACACCGGCCACCAATGGGATGATAAAGAGCCAAATTTTGATATGGGAGTGAAGCTGTGTAATGGGTTACCACAGACATCTCTGTTTGGGCTGATTCATTATCTCTGCTAATTATTCCAATCAATCAGCATTTGAATGAAACTTGCTGTTGATACTGAATGTGAAGGACTGGAACTACTGGGGAACTAAGAGGAAAGAATCCAGCTGTATATATGAGAGAATTAATAAGACTTAGCTTGGCAGAATGCAAGCAAAATTTGTAGATACAGAAGCAGTATGGAACATACGGGATGAAGCTCCCTGTGTGTTAGCACTCCATAGTCATCGCTTTGCCAATAACATCTTGACCACCACAGCATCCTCAGGTGCTACTTCTGGGCAAAGGCCATAGAAGACACGCTGCTGTCCCAGTGTTTCATGCTGTCCCATGTGCAATGACATTTCCTGTAATAAAAAAGTGCACATGAATGATAGAGAGCAAATTAAGCAAAGGCAGTGCTGAAGTTCTTGTGCGTGCTGTGCAAGGGGGTTGCAGGTGCAAATTACTGTACTGAAATCTTGCTGTTTTTCAGAACCAGTGCAAAAACCTTCTTGAATTGAATGCATGCAAGATTTCTTCCCCATGTTTCCAGTCAAATAGTAACTTAACATCTAGGGAAAAAAAAAAAAAATATATATATATATATATATCTCACCTGAGTGCATTTAGCCAGCTAGTGAAACATAAAAAATACCCTTTTTGTCACAGCCCAAGCTAGCTGCTGCAGAAAGCATGAAATGAGTGAAAATGTGAAGCAGGCTCTGATCTAATAACAACCAGGTTTTGCATGTGTGTCGAGTCAGCGTTGTTGGTTTTGCTCGCTCATTACAGCAACTATGCTCCACCCTTCTCGGTTTTTTTTTTTTTTTTTTTTTTTTTTTTTTTTTTTTTTTTCTTTTTTTTTTTTTTTTTTTTTTTTTTTGTCAGCTTTTGCAATCTGACAGAGGCGGGTGAAAGCAAGTTGAGGGAAAAGACATTCCCTTGAAGAGGAGCAGGAGAACAGTCCTCGAGCCCTGTCTGCGCTAGGTAAAGGACAGCCAGCCACGCCACTTGCTTTAGCCTAAAAACGTCCCCCCAAACCCTGGAGACACACTTGCAGTTGAACTGTTTTTTCCAGGTAAGTTTTTTTTTAAACCCTGAATCTTGGTAGCTGAGCACTCCCTAACCAGGAAGTTAAATATGTTTGAAGACAAAACACAGCAGAAAATGGTGTAATGGCAGAGCGGGGGACGCTCAGCCGCTTGCAGAGGCTGCCTTGTACAACGCTGTAATAGATACTCTGGCTTATTTACTCCGTTATCAGCCTCAAGCAGATCGGGCATTCGTGCCATGTGATTTATTTCAGGTACCACTGTTGAAAGGGCCTTATAAACACCCACAAGAGATGGACAGACAAACAGAAAAAACCCAACACCAGTGTTTTCCCTTTAAGTAAAACTTACTGTATTTGTTTTGCTTGCGGTGGACAAGTGAAAGAAAGGGAAAAAGAAAAAGGGAAAACTACATTACTGGTAATGCTGGTTTAAAGTTCACATGGCAAGAACTAAGTTTCTGCCAAGTCTTCAAAGACAAATAGAGTTGTAGTTCTGGGACTTTGGGGAAAAGCTTAAGAACAAGCCAAAAGCTAAACAAAGAGAATTGCCAGAATTATAATTGCATGCTCTTAACCCGATGTGGAATCATTCAGACCTGCTTGTTGGATGTTGGAGATGTGGCAGTGGTCGTGATGCAATACTTACAGATTTTGGTAACATTTCTATCCAAAAGGTTAGGAAATGTGGGTAGCCAAACTGGGGACACCCTCTGCTTCTGCCAGGAAATTACACCATTTCCATTATTTCCATTATACCAAGTGGAAATTTTGCATTTTCTTTGCTTTGTTTGTATACTGAAAGTATCTTTCCAAAATTCCCATACAATTTGGTGCGTGCCATTTTTTGTCAGATTGAGAATTTAATCCTGTTGGAACAGTTGGACTTTTTCTGATGTTTTTACCTTAAGAATCATACAGAGGAACTTGAGACCTTAGAGCAGCCTTCCAGTCCCTAACGGGGCTACAGGAAAGCTGGAGAGGGACTGTTTACAAGGGCATGGAGTGACAGGACAAGGGGGAATGGCCTTAAGCTGAAGGAGGGGAGATTTAGATGAGATATTAGAAAGAAATTCTTCCCTGTGAGGATGGTGAGGCACTGGCAACAGGTTACTCAGAGAAGCCGTGGCAGCCCCATCCCTGGAAGTGTTCAAGGCCAGGTTGGATGGGGCTTTGGGCAACCTGGGCTAGTGGAGGGTGTCCCTGCCCATGGCAGGGGGCTGGAACTAGATGGGCTTTGAGATCCCTTCCAACCCAAACCATTCTGTGATTCTGTGAACATTTTTGGACCTCTCGGGTCAATAATCTAAACAACATTGCTCTGTACTTGGAGATGTCTGAAACACAGCAGTGCCTGGGGAGAAATAACAAAAGTATTTGGCTACATCAAAATCCCTTTCTTGTTTCCTTCCCATCAAGGGCTGGGAGGGTTCAGGCTGCTTTCCACCCCCGGGTTTGTGAAATACAGCCCCCCACTGAGCCCTTCTGCTGCGCTTGGGATAGGGAGGGCGATGCCTGGTCCCTTACCCACGGGCAGTCACCCACCACTGGGGAGATGATGAGCTGAAAGAGCAAATGCATCCCAAAAACGATGTCAGAAAATGCGAGACCCCCCTGAAAACTTGTAGTTTTGGCCCAAACCTCAGTTTCCTCCTGCTGCTGGCATAGGGCTGTGATTAGCAGAGCTGGAGAGCTGAGCCGTGCTGCAGGGAGATGGATCACAGCAGATGCAGCAAAAACCCTCCCACAGCCTTTTCTGTCCTAAAAAAACCCTTCTGTGCTCCAGGTCACATCTGCTACCGCCAGCACGGAGAGCAGGAGCAGGTGAGACCAGCTCGTGTCTGGCTGCCTAAATAACGAAGGAAATACCGCAGCAGGGCAGATTTATTTCAGGTTTGGTTGCAGAGGAGGCTCTGGATTGCTCTGCAAGAGTGGGAGGGTTTGTTTTCTGTTTCTGCTTCGCTGAGTCAAACCACGAGTAAAGCAGTTTGGATCTGCAGAGTCTCAGTTCCTATAATTTCTAGCAGGGAAACAGTGCTGCTACTGTTTTTGTTCCTTCCTACAGAGATTTGTAGCTTTGCTGGGCAGGAACTCTCTGCTGAAATGTGCTTAGCACAGCTGGAGCCTCTCATCACAGCTGTAAAAGAAACAATTAAAAATAACATTTGTGCTCATCGGCAGTGTCCCATTGCCTTCCCTCAGTGCTAATACTCACACTCAGCTGCTTTTGATAGGGCCATTAGTCAAATCCCGCTCCTCTTCTGAGCAGGCTGCCCATACTGATTAGCGCCCCGTTATAAGGGATGGGTGAGATCCTTCTGTCGCTTCTGACACAATCTATTGTTTTGTTTTCCTCTCTCTCCTCTCAGAGGCAGCATGGACATCAAGGAATATTTTGCCAGAATTTCTTATCAGGGCTCCTATGATAAGCCGAACCTGGCTACCTTGACGGATATATTCCAGCACCACATCCGAGCGATCCCTTTTGAAAACCTCAGCATCCACTGTGGGGAAAGCATTGAGCTGGACCTGGAAGCGACCTACAACAAGATAGTGAGGAAGAAACGCGGGGGCTGGTGCATGGAAAACAACCACCTTTTATCTTGGGTTCTGAAAACCCTTGGCTACCATGTCACCCTTCTGGGATCAAAAGTTTATGTCCCAGAGTACAATGCGTATGCAGATGAAGTCGATCATCTGCTGCTAAAAGTGGTGCTTGACAACAAATCCTACATTGTGGATGGGGGGTTTGGGATGGCCTACCAGATATGGCAGCCAATGGAGCTGGTTTCGGGGACAGACCAGCCGCAGACTCCTGGGATCTTTCGCTTCCTGGAGGAGAGTGGGGTCTGGTACCTCGAGAAGGTGAAAAGGAAGCAGTGGGTTCCCAACCAAAGCATCTCCGCTTCCCATAACATGGAAAAAGAAGTTTGCCGGCGGGTTTATCTCTTTACCCTTCAGCCACGAGACATCGAAGAGTTCAGAGCCCGCAACACCCACCTGCAGACAGCGCCAGACTCGCTGTTTGTGACAAAGTCTATCTGCAGCCTGCAGACCGCTGATGGCATCCGGGCTCTGGTGGGGTGGAAACTCACTGAGATAAAGTACAATTATAAGGATAATATGGATCTGGTGGAAATCAGAATCCTTGCAGACGATGAAATGGAGAAAACACTGAAAGAGAAATTCAATATAACACTAGACAAGAAATTTGTACCCATCAATACAAGCAGGTTGTCTCTGTTTTAACTCACTGCTTGAATTATAATTCAATCCAGTGGCATTACATGCAATCCTTCCCCCTATTTCTGACTAGCATCTAAAGGTTAAGCTTTCTCTTTCCATCCACAAGTGTAAGGCAGAACATATTAGCATGAATCTGGAAAATAAATTGATTTTCACAACTGTTCCTGCATCTTTCTTTGGGTCGGGTACAAATAATTTCTTCCTAGCTCAGTCAAATCACTCCCCTTCTGTTTGTGCTTAGCTGGAAGCAGACTGCCCATTCCCTACTCCTTTCATCTCTTAAAAGCTTTCCCAAATACACCCAGAGTAGCAGGGCAGAGCGATGGAGCTGTGTGTCTCTTTCTTTATTACCTCGCGCTGGGGAAAATCATACCCACCTCTTAAATGAATACCATGTTATTTTGGAATTTAATAGCCAGAAAAACAAAGTTGTCCAGCGCCATTTGCTACAGTTAAACCATAAGTGGGTCCTTTTCCCTCTTGCCTTCACAACACCCTCTCACATGGCAGTCGGACAGTCCCATGCCTATGCCGTACTGTGTGAATACTTACAGATGGGCTATTTATGGCCTAAAACTTATGGTGAGGAGTATTAATGGACAATTCTGTCTTGTTTCAGACATTACGTGACTCCTGTTCTCTCAGTGACAGAACCAAAGAGCAGAGTTTCTTTGAACTGAAAGCATCTCCCATGCATTTCGTTTGCTCCTACCCAGCAGCAGATGCTGGGAGTACACGCTCCTCTCATAAGACTCTCCTCTGAGTGTTATTGCACATTAATTATCATGTCTGAACTCAAACACATGCGCAGAATTATTTTTCTGAAACATATCTGTTCTACTGAGGATGTGTTTTCAGTGATACTAATTATATTGATATAAGGAGAAACGATGAATCTTAATCAGATACCTAAAGGCTAAGATTTTTAGTGTGAGAAATTACTCAAATGTAATCAATTTGCCCTTTGAGATGATGCTTGATGTTCCTTTATGTACAAATCATGGAAGTATTACAACTATGCACTTATAATTAAGAAAATTATATAAGTGAATTATTTAAATAAAAAAAAATAATCAAGAATTGTGAAGTAGAACTATTCAGCTGTTTTTTTTCCCCAAATTACAATGTGTATCCCCAAAGTAAAAAAATTCATGAATCACTGCAGTTGTCCTGATTATTTGTATGTGCTAACATTTTGCAGCTAAGGCTTTTAAAAATACAATAACACACTGACCCTTTTTTATTTGTTATGCAGTAAGTGCAGCTTTCTATAACAATTTCAATAACAAACAGGCAATTTGCAGTTAATAAAAGCTGCTGCTATTTTGCATGTTCAAGACGTATTTCATAGAGACACAGTGAGTTCCCCAAATCCCTGCCTTGCCAGAGTCAAACGCATCTATACGTGCTTGGCTACGCGTGTGCGAGCGTCCCTTAGAGCACATGAGGCTTCCCCACCCGACAGGGAAATGAAAAGTTAATGACTGGCCCTGCAGTGGATTGCAGAAGAAAAAGGGGCTTCTTATAGTGTGGATCAGCAGTTTGCAACACAGATGCTCAGAAGAAACTGTCCCAGGGTCTGGCTAGTTTGCAAGCTGTATCATTCTTTGGTCCCTGCTTTAGTGGAAGAGCTAAAGGAGCAAAACTGGATGGATTTATGCTTGCAGCAACCTGGCAGCCGGTGCAGAGCACTGGGATGAAGGTAAAAGCCCAGCCAGGTCTCGCAGAGGTGTGGGGCAGGAGAAGGGCCATGGCAGAGCCAGGAAGCTCCATCATTTGTGGGAACAGACATGGTGTCCTGGCTCTGGCTGGGATAGGGTTAATTTCACAAGGAGCCAGGCCAGGTGAGCCAGGCTGGCCGGGAGCTACTCCATACCTTGTGATGCCATGCTCACCAGAAAAGGGGGCTGGTTGGGGAGGAGCGGGTTTGGCAGGTTCAGTGCGGCTCCGGGGCTGAGGGTCCGGTTGGTCG
>VXBL01002740.1:858727-939248 GCA_013400195.1 Aramus guarauna | reverse complement strand
GTCCCCTTGTGCCGCTGCAGGGGAGGAGGTTTGAAGCTGGGAGTGAAGTTGAGCCCAGGAAGCTGGGAGGGGTGGGGGAGGTGTTTTAAGATTTGGTTTTATTTCTCATTCTTCTACTCTGTTCTATTCGGTAATAAATTAGATGAATTTCCTCTCTAAGTTCAGTCTGTTTAGCTCATGGCGATAAGTGAGTGATCTCTCCTGTCCTTATCTCGACCCACAAAGCTTTTCCTTAATACTTTTTCTCCTCTGCCTAGTGAACGAGGCGAGTGATAGAGCAGCTTTGGTGGGCACCTGGCCCCCAGCAAGGGTCAACCCACCACACAGGCTATTCAAAGATAAGCAGTTTTCCTAATAAGATTTCATACAAACAAGAATATTTAAATTCTACACAGAAAGTGCGAAAATAACGAAAGCCCCACAGCACTGTCAAGGTACAGACCTGTTGCATTAAGTATGTTTTTTGCAAGTAGAAAAACCCTCCATCAAAGCAACCAAAGCTCTAAGAGATTTGTAATTTGAACAAATATACTGTACAGAAATGTATCATAGTCCTAAACTCATGAAATCTTTGTGGTTCCCTCCTCAAAAGTGCTTGGCTTTCACAGAAACAGTGAGTTTGATTGTGTTTCCTCTCAAAATTCACTGTCTCTCCATCCCACAAGGTCATTAGTTACAACTTAGGCATCAGTGGCATAGAAGAAGATTTCACAAGCCAGATTTGACCCTCAGCATCATCTTGGCTATTTCAGTGGTTTATATAGCTTTAACTGACTTGAACTTAAAAGTCATTTCTGTTGATGAGGTACAAGAAGAAACAAAATCAGCTTCTCGTTGTAATCTTTATTTTTCTCTCGGGTTTCTATAGAAATAAAAAGATGCAGGAAAATTTATCATTATTTTTACTCCATAGCCGAGGTCTGAGCAAACTCAGCCTCACAGATTGCCTGTGCCCAGGTGTGGGAGGGTTTTGAGAGACCTCAAAACATTACATTAAATCTGGCAGAGATAGAGTTGACCCTTAAGGGGTTATTTAGCTTCAAGACCATGGAAAAAGTGACACTTTTTTGTACACATATTACAGGGTTATGAGGGCAAGAACTGTGCTGAAGTGCAGGTAGATTAATTTGAGCCTCAGAAAGCAAAATTTGTGAGAGGTCGGTTTTAATCCATTTTGTCTCCTACCAAGATAGTCTGGCAATGCTGACATGATGCAGTGCCTGGGAGTACTGGTCTTGCTCTCACCCCACTGCCTGATTGTCCCTCCTGCTGCAGTCAGCTTTTTCCCTACCTCTTCTTCTTCCCGAGACACCCCAAACTGGATGCAATGTTTATTAGTCGTTAGAGTTTGTTTGCTGGACTTGGTAGACCTGAGCTCAACCTAAGAGAAGTAACTACTCTCTTGTTCATTAATGCCCCCAAATATCCCGACTGGAATCAGCTTCATTTCTGTAGTGCAGAATATTGAAGATACGATGCTAGCACTTGTACTCTAAGGAAGGAAGAGGGGAAAAGCAGATGGTAGAGGGAGAGAGAAACAAATGGCTTTTGTAGTTATAGAGTAAACTTTAGAAATCTATACTATTATGGAGCCTGCCACAATTTTAAGCACCTTTGACTAGGCTGTTCAACAGTGGATAATAAAAGGATCAGAAAAAACAGAGAATCAATAAGGCTGTCAGAGCTCTTTCCTCCTACTACAGTGTTTCACATTTACCCTGCGTATCTCTCTACTTCACGGTATTTCAATAAAGCAGGAAAATGGCCAGTCTCAAAGCTGAGCTATACAATTTACTCCTCACACATTAGTAACTACTGTTCAGAGATTTAGGACATGTCTAGACAGTGATCCATTTTCAAAAATAAAGATTATAATACTGTATTAAAGAGAGTAATTACTGTGTACATTAATGTTCATAAGGATCAGTATCCCTCTGTTCTCTGTTAACTTTAGTGCAATTTCAGGCATTTTACACTGTTGGCCTTTCAGAGACAGTAGAAATGCAGTTCATTAGTATGTATGAATAGTATCCTTTAGGATCTTATGTTGTTATCTAGGCAATTAAGAAAAAAACAAACCAAACAAAAAACCTAAACCTAGAGATATGTTTTTCAAATGCCTAAAGGTTTAATTTGGAAGGTACTCACTGAGCTCCCCATTTTTGAAAATGCTGGGTAGGACAATTTTTATAGCATGGCAAATAATTAGATAAAAATGCTTCGTACCTTTTAGTGTGGAGCTAGATACAGGTGGGAAAGGAGAGAAAAAGTGAGATAAGAGTCCTGAATTCAAATGAATGTTAGTAGGCTGTTCCTGCACACCTATCAGGTTTGGATATTTTTGAGTTGATGACAGCAGATGCTGAGCAGCCAGTAAACCATCAGCTGTTTCCTTTCTGAATTCATCTTTATCTCTTCAGCTTCTTCTGACTGTTCAAGAAAAGCAGTATCATACTTTTAAAACTGTACCAGAAATCCTGGTGCATACTCATACTTTACCTCCATGTTGTCTGTAGTAAGACCTCACAGGACAGAAGTCTGGAAAGGAATTGGAGAAATACAATTGACCCTTCTACAGGTGTTGCTAAACCCCACCCTTTTGGGTTTGCTGTGAAATTGTACTGAACCGCAGATGTGCCCCTGGCTGGAAGATCTGTCTTTTCCTCTGCTCGTATCAAATGCCATACTCCTTTCCTGTCATTTATTCAGGAGGGAAATAGCCTGCTTTGCTTTGGCAGGACTCGTCTCTTTTGGGCTGACACCTACCAGGTGACACCTTTCTAGCCTATCTTTCATGGGCTGAAATGGCTGCCCAAAGTCTACATGGAGTCCTCTGCTGCTAGGCAAAGCAGAAATACATCTGAGAAAATAAGTATGGGGAAAGAGTTCCCATCTTCTTCAACTGGTATACTTCACAAGGTCTCAGTGATATTTGTGGGAATACTACACAGATTATTTTGGGTTTCCCTCCAATAACATTGCTAAGGCAATCTCTCGCTGAGGGTTCCTGGGACTTTCTGAGTCACTGCAGAGTTTGGGCAGAAAGGGACGTGTATCTTTTCTCTCCTGCCATCTGCAAGCAGCAAGGTTTTTACTTCCCATGCTCAACCAGAAGATTCATACGTGACTGAAGCAGGGGAGAGCTCTTACTTGACAAATACTCTCAGTAGGAAAGTTCTCAGAGAAGCAGCAAACACTCCTATAAGCAGTGATGAGTGGGAGGGTTAAGTGACTTTTACGTGGTTAGAAACAGATGAGACAGGGACTAGAAGAAGAGAGAGAAGCACAGATCTGATTATACCAGTGCACCTCACCCAGACTAGTGCTCAGGTGGATTCTGAGTTTGGAACAGACCTTTTCTACCTCTTTTATGAACTGACTGCTGTTATTTGTCCCGTGTCACCTGCACTGACACTGAAATGTCATTTGCACTAACAAAACTGCTGTGCGGTCTAGTGCTTTCACGGGTTACACAAGTAAAAGCTTTGTTTTGGTTGAGCTGTTTGTATGTGTCTTATATATGTAAATGTTTGTTTAAGTCTTGAATTAGACCTACAGACTGAAACTGTATGATTTGGGCCTTTTTTTTTAACACATGAGGGTATGGTTGGGGGAAGCGTCAGAAGAAGAATGATTTTAAAAGGGGAGAACAATAAGAAATAAGATGTTTTGGATTTTTGTTCATTTTTAAGCAGGAAATAGACACTGAAACCCTGTAAAATCTGTATGATCTATACTGTGAGACTTGCATTCACAAATAGAGACAGTAGCAACTGATATCTTTACTGATAAGTCTATCAAAATAGGTCAGGGAAAGAGCTCCTCAGAAATGAGCCAAGATGTTATTTGTAGTGACTTGCCCTCAAGTTTATATAGCTCACCTGTAAACTCACACTAGAGTCAAGCATTTTTGCTCTAAGTCAAATTAATTTTTAAAAGCATAAAAATGAACCATAAGCTGAATATTCCAAATAACTTTGGTGTGTCAGCAGTTGAAATCTTCTCTGGTATGATTGAGCTTTTTAGTGAAATGTGAGGATTTCTCAATTACAAGATTTCTGTAAGTGCTTAGGTTATGAATGGTCCAGCATCCTCTGAGTTTTTAATGGCCTTTAATGGCTTGAATTAATGAATTTTAATGTGGATATCTGCTCTGACTAGTGAAGACTGAAGTATTTCTAGAGGTGTGTATTGAGAACATGACAGTACCTGTCTTATGCATTGCGAATGTAATGCACTGCACTGAAGAACACCACAGAGCTGAATGTTATAGATTTTCTTTCCTTTTTTTAAAACATGCTACACAATACTGAATTGCTGTTATCTAATTACCTTATTTTTCACAGTCTTGTTCACTTTGTGAGGAGCTGGAAAGGAATTGGCTGGTGAGGCAGTCTGAAGTCTATAGCATCTCCCAGGATGATACTAGGGTAACTCATTATGGCTCATGAAATGCTCACAGATTAAAGTATTCAATGCTACAGAAATATCTATAAGGGGAAAACATCAACAACAAAAAAAATTAGTGTTGCTTTGGAAGGATAAGAAAAAACGATACCTAACAGTGAATACTGTTTCTTTGCTGAAGCATTAAAGTGTTCTGTTATTAAATGACGCAGGTATCCACAGGAGGAGGGGAATGTTATATCATTATTTAAATGAAGTGTGCTTTATAAAAAGGATGCACAGAGGGAATGGAGTTCAGGTAGCAGAGTAAGCAATGTACCACTCAAAGGGAAAAAGCCCAGAGAAACCAAAGAAATACTCCTTTAGTTTCACGGGAATGTTGCCACACGCTGAGCAATGTACCTAGAGCTATAAATAAAAGAGGAAAATAGTTTTCTAACCTTAATTAAAAACTTTCATGGCAACATTTTGGCTAGATAACAAAAGGAGTCGTTGGGCTCCCGACCAGCAATGCTTCGGATGACTAAACTTGTTGCTGTCTGCAGCAATTTGCATTGATTCTCTCTCCCTCTCTTTAATCTCAGATTTTGGTTGGGATGGAGCTGGCACTGTGGTGACAGTGAACTTGCTATGAATAGATAGATAGATAGTTTTGCTCTATCAACAGTTTTGACCTAGGTAGATATACTTTTAGATCACCAGTTGCAAAAAGGGAAGAGGAACCAGATACATTTGATTTATACTCGGGTATAATCTCAAGTATAAGCAGTCTCAGACACAACAGTTCTGTTCACTCCTTTTCCTTCGAAATATTCCTTTTTATTTAATATATTTCTGACATCCCCCATGCTGCTGCTTATAGATCTTGATATAGGTGGAGAAAAGCTCAGAATTACAGGGATACAATTCTGACGCTTATCTAAAGCATTTATGCTGGGATAAAATATCAAAAAGAATCTGGAAAAGTAATGATGACAGAAAAGAAAACATCTACAGAGAGTACGAAATTATTTTGGTTTGCAAACAAAAGATGGTCACAAAGAGTTGCAAGAGGATCTAATGAGGCTGAGATCTGTAATGCACTTGCAGAACAATTTCAGTGTTGATTTCTGCCAAGTATCAGGAGGAAGGGGGAGAAGGGAGGGAGTCAACCTTAACTAAACTACAGAAAAAAGGGCTGCAAATTAACTATTACCATTCAGAAAATATATCTTAGCATTTTTGTGGATAGTTCAAACAAATGTCAACTTAATGTTCAATGGTGTTCAAAACAGCGGATACTGTAATAAACAATTAGTAGGAAGGCTCCAGTGAACAAATCAGAAAACATCATTATGTTACTCTAAAATCCACAGTGTATTCATGTTTTGAATACTGTGTATCTTTGGTCTTACTCAGGTATAGAAGGTTGTTGATGATGTTAAAAAGCACAGAACAGTTGCTAGATAAAGGGAGGGTGAACAGATAGAAACATATTTTATATGTTTCTATACCATACAGATACCATACAGAAAATGATTAAGGAACAACTTTGTTATTTCTCACAGGATGAGACCTGTAGGGCAGAAACTGAAATGATCACATACAGTTTAAGAGAACATACAAAAAAGCAAGCAAGCTGTTGCCAGGTAGAAGCATTGCCATTCTTGCATTGCTACAGTATGATGTGGACCTTGAAAGCTTAAAAAAGCTCAAAGATATATTAATGAAAAAAATGAATCATTAAAAATACGGATACAGATGCAAGCTCTGGTTTAGGAAGTCTCTGAATTGCATTTTGCCAGAAGGTGGGAGTATACAGTGGGGAAAACGTCAAAGTGCTCTTCCCTGTTCATTTCTTGGTTTTGCTAAGCCACTGCTGCTGGTTCCTGTCAGAAGCATGTAACTGGGTGAGAGATTTGTTTTGCTCATCTTGGGATTTTGAAAGAGCTGGAAGAAAACTATGAACCAATTTCAATGAACACTTTTGAGTGATTCGGCTTCCTACTCACCTAGAAACCTAGAAGAGGTCCTTGTCCTTGGCTTCCTACTCACCTAGGAACCTGGAAGACGTCCTCTCCTGTGGTTCCTGCGTGCTCAGGAACATACAGGACACTGACCCAGTTTCCTTGGGAAAGGGGCTTAGATTATTGATGACAAGGTCAGCTGCCCTCATTTCTGCTCAATGGGCTCTCTTCTGCATTAAGGCTAAGCAGCTTGGTACCCCCATAAAACAGAAAAAAGTGGTGTGTCACTTGAGTCCAGATGCCTCCTTCTTCAGATTACCATTTTCACATGCTGTGCTGCTCCAGACCAGGTGCTGGGTTAGAAGTGCAGAACCAGAGGCAAAGACAGTGAAACCTAAAAACTGCAGCAGGGTGGGGGTCAGTGGCCAACTGGGAGCCAGTTGGCTCAAAGAGAAGAAATCAGCTTCAGGACAGAAATTAATATGGCTCCGGGATTGCTGCAGTTAGTTTTTGTATTTTGCTTTGGAAAAGGTGAGGGTTTTAGCTAGGAATGTCTTCAGCTGCAGGAAGGCAATTGGGAGTTTTATTTTCTGGTTGAGAGTGGGACAGAGAAGCTAAGGAAGTGAGATGGGACATGAGGATGGATTGTATGCAATGCTGTTCTGCCCAGAGGATATCAAAATTGCTCTCTTAAAGGCCAGTGAGAAAAAAAAATTGTTAAGACACAAAAAAGATGGGAGAAGTGTAAGGATTTCCTGAGAGATGAAGTAGAATACCAGGGATGTCCAAATGGGGGAATAGTAAACTCCTGGTCATGTTAATTGAAAAAAAAGATGGTATAAGTGGCATCATAATTTCTGTACATGGAAAAATACTGAGGAGGTATTTAAGGATAAACTTAAAGATAAGTAACACCTAAGAACAATAAAATTCACTCATTTTTTTTCTTTAAGAACTGAAAACCAACACCACTCCTGTCACATTGAGCTTTGATGACATTCAGTATATTTATTTTGCAATTAATGAAAATATTTTCTGTTTCATTTATGAATTTTTATACTTGAAGATTATTTTGGCAGACCCAGTCAGACACACTTAGTGCTCAATTCATAAAAAAAAGCTGAAATAATTACTTAGACATGAAGAGATTTTACTGTGCATATTTGTTTACTATGAAGTCTTGGAACAGCAACACAGATGTTGGAACAAACAGTTCCTACTGCAGCTCCATCTCTTCTCAGACTGAGTTTGAACTCATCATTGAATAGATTAGCTCAGCAGTTAAAGTTTGTTGAAATAACCTCTCAGTTCTTTGAATATTAATATTTCATAATCTGCGGAGATCAGCATTAAACGTCCCATTGCTGTTTTATTAATATTCCTCCTCAAAGGAGAAATATTTCCGTCTAGAGGAACCATAAAGCAAGACTCACACGTTTGTTCCTATGAAAAAGTGGCATTCACTCTGCTTGTTTTTATCTGGATCAACACTATTCAGCCATGAATTATCACTAGTTTTAAGTCCCTGGGAGTCACAACTCAAAGACTGAATTCAGTGTACACTGATTCAATGATATTTAAATTAAAGAATGAAAATACATTATGGAAGTATGTTTTGTATTTTATAGAGATCATAAGCATGGGAAAATTGTTCTCCTGGTTTGCCGTTCTATACTTTTGCAATTTAGGTCATTTCTGCTGCAAGTGCATTCTTTTTTATTATTTGTAAGTGCATTCTTTTTTATTANNNNTTTTCTGCTGAAAGTGCTTTTTTTTTTTTTTTTTGAAAGTTTTTTTTTTTTTTTTTTTTTTTTTTTTTTCCTATAAAACCACTTCAGAGAGTGTAGGATTTCCAGCTGCAGAGCACTGCAGTCAGTAGCAATGCAGCCTCCATCCTTCTTTATACTCTGCACACAAACTTTACAGCATCCCTGATTTTTCACCATGGATAACCTCCAAAGTCAGGAGAAGCTTAGGCATCACCTGTTTATTCATTCATCTCACTGCTGATGCTACCAGAGGGATTTCTTATTCTTGGCACTATGCTAATCATTTTCAGAATGTATGTGTGTCCACTTGGACCATCAAACCCATTTTGCCTTCCCACTATGTAGCCATAAACAGATAGGGTTTGGTGAGCATTAAGAGAGCAACAGAGTTAACAAATTACATTGAGGTACGGAGCAAGAAAAGGACAGACATTTCACTGCGAGCCATTTTCATAGATGGCACATGATGGTGAAGATAAACAGACCTGAGTTTTGTGTCAGGCAAAGAATCTTGGTGTAGTTTCTATTATTTTACCAAGATTTAGGCTTAAAGCCTAGCAAGGAATTCTCAGACATGACATATGGAGACAAATTCATTAAAAGCATGATGTCAAAAAAGGTAGGTAATCATCACATAGTGATTTCTGAAAATGATCACCATTTAACTAACCAAATGTTTTTGATATCACAATGGACGTCAGCTCTGTTGTTGGGAAAAAGTAACCAATTTCTTGTACAGATTAGAATAATTGTCACTAAGAGCAGAGGAGGACCCTCCGTAATCCAAAATAGTATAACATTAAAGTAGCTTAATTATATGGGGGTTCTCATGTATAGAGGAAAAGAATGACTAAGAAAGATGCTCTGTACAGAACAAAGGTGATTAAGAAAGCAATCAGGCGCTAATGTACTGTACTATTTTAAATGAGACTTAATAGCTGGCTTATGATTTGTCTGATTTGTGCTCACTTTGGAGAGCTGAGAGAATCCAATTATTTTCCTGTAGCCACCAAGTACACAACTCATACTGCTAGGTGAAGTATACTACCATAATTGTCCTGAATTATTTGAATGGTGGTAATTATTCAATGTATGCTTTCTAGTATCTGTATTTTCAAACCTGTAGGAAGTTGCCGCCCCACTGGTGCTTTCTGCTCTGCAAGCAGGTGCGGCAGCTGCCAGTGCACGCTCAAGGCGCTGGCTCCTCGCAGGTCGGGGCAGTCGTGCCATTTGGTCCCTACCATAGCGAAGCATTATGCTGACTTTGGTTTCTGTCCTATCAGTTTTTAGTAACGTGGCAGCGGTATCACAAAGTGAGGTTAAGGTCTGGAGATTAATTCTTCCAGCAGGTTTCACATTTTGTATGAAAACTACTCTTCTTGTTTCTCAGTTACCCTTTTTTGGGTCTGTACGACTAAATTGATTATAACTTTGAGGTGATTGGCTTTGTACATAATTCATCAAAGTAAAAATTGTTTTAATATTCATTTCATGTTTAATTTTGATGTACTTTAATAAAAAAATGTAAGCATTTTACATGTCAAAACTATTTGCTTTTTCTTTCAGAGTAAAGAGCATCCTCTGGAAGGATAAAATTTCATGAAATTTTGATTTCTGTACATCTCTCTGCTTTAATATGTTGACATTTCACTGTGCCTGACTTCATAGTCACTTAATTAAGGGATATATAATGGTTTTAACTGTTTGCATAGATCCACCTCGGTATCCATGGTACCATTTCTCTGCTCTTTTCCAGACTTCCTCCAGCTGCTTTTTGTTTCGAGTGATGTGGTTCCTACAAGCCTGCCCTGTATTTTACCTGCTGCCGCACCAGAAAACTGCTAGCATCCAACTTCATACGGTTTAACTTGTGTGTGAAACCTGAAATTGCATTCTTCTGCTGTTTTCTCACACTGCAAACTCAATCAGAGCACTTTATCTGTGGGCATGATGGCTATCCAGCAGTTTTATCCTTCCTTTCAATTATTCTCCCACAACATGCATGACATGTTAATCAATTTAATCTCATTTCTTAATCTGCCATCTGCATTTCTAACTTTAATAGGTCCTCCTAAATTATTTAGCTTGTTCCTGCTGGTGTTTGCAGCATTGTCTTGCTTCTCAAGCATGATTTCCTTTCTTTTCACATATATTCACCTGGTATAGAATTGATGAGATTCTGAAGCATTCATGTTCCTGGCTGCAAGTATTTCGCAAATACTCTGACAGAACAGGTAAAAATGTTGTCACCTAGCAACTAATAGCATTATTTTTTTTATTATTTTTTTTTCTTCTGGAATTGCCTAGATGATTTTTCCCCTTAATTTTCACTTGCATTTTTTGTAAGAAAATGAGACCATGTTCTTAAAAAGTTTCTAAAAAATGGAAAAGTCAGCTAGCTGTTAAATTAGAAGGCTAAGAAATATCATGCACGTTATTACAGTCTATAAATCAGCATCTGTATTCTCCTGGTATCTTTGAAACTGATGACTGTGAAAAATTCCTTAGCGAACGCGCATTTTTCCTCTGCGGTGAGGGAGCCGAGCTGTCCCTTTGCACTGCACCGTGGTGGGGAACACACTGTAAGGGCAGCATATTGTCCAGTGCGCGACCGATATGTTTATTCTGTCTGGAAACAGTAGGGAGTAAAAATCAAGTACAAAAAAGTTTGCCCATGACCTTAACTGATTAATGTCTAAGAAAACCCAGTAACATATACACTACCTTTCTTCAGCATTAATGTCAGAGAATTTTATGTCAATTCCCAATTACCCAGTTGGGAAGCACAGGCAAAAAGAGCAGACATCACTCCGGGGGAAACCTGTCACTCTGCTCTTCCATCCTGTAAGCAGCCAGATTCTTTAGAGGAAAGCATGAAAGAACCTGTCTGGACAATTTTTAATTAAATACGCATTTGAAAGGGTTTTTTCCAGTACTAAATGATACCCATGCCTTAAGCTTTGTTTGTTTGTTTGTTTGTTTGTTCTTTTTAATCTTAAGTAGGCCGATGCTGCCTTTGTCCTATAAATTCAATTACATTTTTTGAATTGTAGTAGTGAACTGCATAGGATTAGTCTCACTTTAAAATAAATTTCTTTTAAATTTCCAGATTAACTACTTTTTCAGTTACTTTTCATAAAGTTAGTAGGAGGCATGAGTGTCTACTTTAAAAATTGGAAGTATCTGATACACCTTTTCACTGTCTGTAGTATTCATTGCTTCTCTCAGACACGTTTCTTTTTAAAGTCTTCTATGCAGGTGTGTTTATATATTTTTCACTACTTCCACTGAAACACTTTTAAAGTAATAAAAGATCAGAATTCAACACATGATTATGTATAGAGCTATATGAAGGGCTTAAATAATGGTATAATATAGTTCTATGTTATCCATAGGTGTGTATATGTAGGTATATATTACCCATACCACCTAGTATTCTGTTAACCTTTTTAATTACCACTGTCACCCGAGAAAACATGATTCACTGGTGTTATATTAATGCACAACACTAAAACCTTCCTCCTGTGATGGGAAGGAATGCCTTGTTCTTACTGCTTTTTATAGCTTCTAACTGATTTTTAATCTATGGTCAGAGATGAGAGATTTCACGTTTTGATTTGACTAGTAGATTATTTTTTTTCTTTGTGTCAAGTTTTATCTAAAACTTTTACTTTTTTTCTCTAGCATTTTGCTGATAAAAAAAAAAAAAAATTAAGACAAAACCCAACGAAGCAATGGACCCTGCCCCTGTGAAAGTACTTGAGCTCTCCCTTGTATTTGGGGTAGACAAGCCTTCTACAACATTTGAATTCTGAGCTGTGACCTGGACATTCCTACGAATTACCCATAGGTCTGCCCAGCTCTGCAGGCAGCACAGGCCTTACAGAGCAGGACTGCAAAGTGCCCTGATGAACAGAGATGCAAACATATTGTTCCCCACATACGGAAGGCAGAGAACTGCAATATCTGTTTGCAATCACCAGTAGCAGCAGTATGTGGGTGCTGCTAGACCCATCTGTAGTCTGTTACAGTCTTCCTTCTGGAAGGAGAGAGAGATACTCACCATTACATGCCTTTCCTGACATAACATTCAGAGCCCTGGGCATGCCCCAGTGTCAGGTGTAAAAAGCTGTGAACTTTTTAAAGAAATCCGGCGTACAAATAAATGGCAGGACATGGCTCATTAATAAATGTTTGTGAGGCTGAGCAACTCTTTTAAGTGTTATAAAGTGTTGCAGAACAACACTTACATAGGTGAGGGACCCCTGTATAATATCTGACTAGACTAATGCTTTATGGCTGAACGTGTTTTCAGATGCACCCCGTTAGGCAGTTTAGGCTTCTTGTTCTGCTTTACTCTTTCCAATGTGAGTCAAAGTTAGTCCAAAGTCAAAAACTTGCTGTTAGTTTGTTCTTCTTGTTTTAACCCCCAACTTGTGCTAGTGTAGACTGCAATGTACCTTCTTAGGATTGTTATTTTAGATTAATCTGCAACTAGCACAGCTTGTCTCTGTAGCTGAACAGATGTCTTTCAACAGGATGACACTCTGCAGAATTGTCCTGAAATTCTGCATTTTATGTAGCTCTTCTCGCTGCTAGTTTTTCACTGTACCATCTGTATTGCTATCATGCAGAAGCAAAGTCAATGGGGCATTAAGAACTTGCTGATGCTACAGTTTCTTGTTGGAGCTGAAAAAGAGCTGTTACTTTGCTCTGGATTTTGCTGGCTTTGTCACCTTTAATCAAAGTGACAATATGGCTTTCTGGGACAGTTTATGAGGCCAGTAGATGCACAGGGGGAACTGTGTATTTGGCTTGTGCACCCATGAAAAGGAGGATCCCATGCGCAAGGTCCTAGAACTGAGCAATAGTCTTGAGTCTGCTGCACTCCATCTGATCTCAACACCTTCCCTCCTGCAAGGTGGAGCAAGAAACTCCAGCAATGCACATCCAGCTGCTCTGTAGAGCAGGACTTTGCTTTTTTTTTTTTTTTTCCTTCACATATCCTAACCTTCAATAACACAAACAGACTTCCTCTTACCCCCAAGAAGCTTCAACCAACAGACAAAAATCCAACCACCATCTAACATTTTTGGGAAAGAAAAGTCAAGGACCATCTTTTGTGTCATTGCTTTAGTATTCAGCCTCATGAAAACTAGACTACAGTTTATGCGTTTGCTTGTTTATGTGTGCTTGTCTCCTTGGCTCCGCAGGGGGGTGGAGGGGATCATGGTCCTGCTGAACAGCACAATCCATTGGTCATGGACTGAAATGCTGCTGTCAGGCAGTGATACTTTCTTTCTGTCTGCCTCATTTAAATGAGTTAGGAAGCATGATGCAGCCTTGCTGTTTTCAGTTGTTGTTTACAGACTGTTAGACGAGGGCTCTGCCTGAGCCCCACTTCTTTGTCTGCCAGTTAGCTCAAGCTAAAAGTCTATGTCTCTCTTGGTTGCCCATGCTGAGACCATTCTGGTCCTCACTTCAATATGGAAAAAAATGAACAGAGCACCAAATTGTGCTCCATTGTTTCAGACGCTTCAAGTCACCACCAGGATTATGTGATTGCAAGCCAGTAAAAAATTTAATTAAATGGCTTGGAGAAACTCACTGGAGCATTGTTGCCTTTTGCCTCTATTTTAGTTTCTTTGTTCCTCTGCACACATAAGTGTACTGCATTTCTTTCTTTTCATTGCGGCTGGAAACCAATAAAATAATTGTTCCCTGAAGATAATGAAAGACCATGTGGGAGCAAAAGAAAAAAAAAAATCATTTTTGTAAATGCCCTGCGGAGTTGCTTATATGCACCATTTGAAAGTATGTTAGGTAGAATCACACTCTGGTAACGCAGGGGCAATAGCACCAAAGGCGCAGATGAGACCAAGACTTCAAATGCCAGTTGCAACAAAGCCAGCATAGCAAACATCATGGTCCTTGTTGTCCCATTTCTAAAATTTGTGGAGTGGTGTCTGGTCTGAAAGTTCACTGCACAGGTCGTAATAATACTGTATACTTGCATAAAACACTCTTGGACCAAGATATCAAAGGTGTAACAGGCAGAATAGGAAGTGTTCAGTAATGCTGGGGGACTTGTACCCTCCCCACAGTTGACATGCAACATTTATCAGGGGATCCTGCAGCCTGACTTTCTCACTGTTGGATCATTTTTATTTGGGCATCATCACCTCATGCAGAGACATGGTCCTCAACCACCCAACTGCTATGACTTGGGTGACATGCACAGTAGGAGCTAGGACTAGCATATTACTAAGCTGAGCATTAAAATGTTCACTTCTTTATGGGCACTCAAGGACTCTGTGTTGGCTGGGCGGTGGGAAGTGAGGTGAGTGGTGAGGATCTCCAGTACCTGTTTGACGTGCTCATCTGGTAAATACTGTTTTTTGAAATGTCAATGTTTTCTCAGGGTTTTATGCCATTTCATGTGATTATTTCTCACTTGGGTTACTATTATTATCTCAAAAAAAATCCTGTCTTTCTTGCTGTGTTGTTTTTTTTCTTTCTTTTCCTATGTGGCTTAGCTTATGTACTCTCACAGCCCAGTGACATTTTTCCAACAGTGCTGAGCAAAGGCCATGCAGTTCTGCTTCGCAGAAATGGGCCTTGGGACTCAGCTGGTTTTGACTTGGGCTTGGCTGCGTGTGACATGCTTCTGCTGCTTTCTGCGTCACATCTCTCTGAGCAATAACAGATGCTTATTGAGATATCTGCAGCAGCCTGATTGTCCTGGTACATTTTTACAATTAGAAGTAATATAACTGAATTCTCTATGAAAAATATAGAATACAGGAAGAATAGTTTGCTTTGACCAGGGTTGCAAACAAAAGATCAGTTCTTTATAACATGGTGTTTTTTTCTGAAACAGATACATTTCTGCTAAAATATGTTGTATTATTCCATGTCTTAAAATACTGGGTGAGTTCTGATTTAAGATATGGCTTAAACTATTGATATATATGCAGATTTCTCCTCTAGAAGGAATCCTTAGATAATCTATAGGCTGAGCTGAGTTATATTGCTGGGTTGAATGAACTCCCAGACACTCTATGGGAGCTGTGAAAGATATAAAACCCTTAACATATTTCATTTATTCTTAATCCAAGTCCAAAATAAAAGTGTTAATTTACATAGTTTTTTGATTAAGTTTATTTTATAGGTTCTGGAATAGAACACAGTTGGAAGTGGCATTTTAGTGCATTTTGTGGACAACTAATCCATACACCTTGTGGCAAATTGGTCCAGCTCAGAACTACCCTTACTTGAAACAGAGATGATCTAGAAATCACAATGAAGCACAAACCCCATTTGTGCTGGCTGGGAATTATACCAACCGCTGGTTGTCTCAGTTTGACAAGATTCTGCTCGGGTGAGTTGGAGGTGAATAGCAATGTGACCGGCCCGTATTATTGACTACCCTGACTCTTACTCATTTAATCTAAAATCCCAGGTTTAGAACCTGAGAGTATCTCTCAGTATATTTTCATTCCTGTAAAACATCTGAAGAGATAAGTGAATGTAAACACACATACATATTAAATTAACATGCTTTTGTTGCTAAGGTAACAAATTTCAGATCTTCTCTGTGGGAATACTGCTCCACATGTAGCACTTAATTCACAAGTACTAAAGAAGCTGTTTTATGCAGCCATTTAGTGACATGAACAGAACATGGAATTGAGATGAGTGAGGGGTTTAGCAGGAAATTCGTATTCAGCATGAAGACACTGACGGGTCTGTGACAGCTGGAATTTAGAGGGAATCATATTCATGAGTACTACTCTGTACTAAGGAGGCAAAACGATAGCAGAAAAGACAGCCTCCCTTTATTTGCTTCTCTCTTCTGTCCAGGTTCTCTCACCTTTGACTATATCATTCAACCACTTGTCAGGGCTTTATTAGAAGAAGAAAAAAGTGTTTAGCACTGCTGAGTTTTAACAAACAAACAGTGCACTTCATTAAATGTGGTACTTTGGCCAGGAGAATGGACTCAAGGAAGATGTTTTGATATTCTCATAACAACTGTGCAGAGAAAAGTGTCTGGCATTTCAAGGTGCTGCTTACTTTAAAAGCAGAATTCATATGTCAGTCTTTGTATTTTTATACTCTAATTGGACAGAAGTTTACAAAGACTAAATTTCACAACATTTGGGGAAAAAGAAGGAGGAGAAAGAGAATATAGAAATGGCCTTAATGAGCCAGACCACGGCAGAAAGTGCACATGTGCCTCTGATCAGAGGAAAAAGGATTGGCTGGGGATAGTTAATGTGTTTTCTGGAAGTAGATAAGTCTAATATACCTTTGTCAGGTATATTTTATACTCTTTTATAGCTTAGGTGCAGAGATTTAGTACTTTGTCTCTAGATTCAGGAAGAAACTCTTTGTCAAACTGGTGAGGAAGGGGATGGGGTTGGGGGGAGAATACTCCGTGATATTGGTTTGGCAATGCCTTGTCAAAACATCAGCTGCTACTTCCTCTGATGTGTATGATGCTTTAAAGTCACCCTTAGGTTACATGTGCTTATTCAGTTCCCCTGGTGATGAAAACTTCCAGAAGAAGATTACAGCAACACTATGAAATGCTTCTTTTATTCGTAGATGGAGGACAAAAGATCCTGAAAGATGGATGGTAACATCTGGGCAAGATGAGTCTCTTGAGTAGTCTGTGTGCTGCTACACCCCAGGTGATGACTGTGTTAGAAATACCATCTGTATATTCATTGAACCTTGAATTATTGTGAATATCTGACTCCAGATCAAACTCTTCCTGGAATCATTGCATTTCACCTGAACCTTTCCTTCCCCAAAATGATTTGGGCATTATCAAGTAAAGCCATTATTTTCATTATTGCTTTCATAACTGAAAGTTACATGATTTTTATATCTTCTTAAGTTAACAAACGTGACAATTACAAAACTTGACAGGCAGAAAGAGAGATTGTGGAGAATAGCATTTGAGGAGGAGCCCATTTTAATGGTCTCCTTTTTGGCAGACTTGCATTGTTGTCTGTTACTACTCAGCAGACATCACTGATAGATAAATGCTATAATTCAGCCTGACGTGATTCTGAAGCTCAGATTCTGTCTGTCTGTATCTATGAACATTTCTTCCCTGCTATTCTCCTTAGCATAGTAGTTTTTTGCTTCTTAAGTTGCAGTAAAAGTCTGGAACAAACATTACACAGAAACTTAGCTTTGGGATACAGGAAAAGCATAGCAGCACAAACTGCTTGCTGCTTGTTAATTTACAGTCTTGAAATGACAGTAGGTAGAGCTTGGCTCAGATGTGGTGAAACTGTGGAGAATAAATGAAGTATGAATAAAAGATAGGGCCTGGTTTTGATCAGATTTGTACTTCTATAAATCCAGAATATTTCCCCTCCTTCGGCTGTCAGAAGACTAAAATCTGCCTAGCATGGTGTTCTTTAATCCAATATACCAACCAGATAATTGGAGACCTTCTTGACAGAAACAGTGGTCGGAATTCCTATTTGCATGCTGAGATGATTTTTTCAAACACTTTTCTGAATATAACTATTTATCAAAATGAAGAATATTGTAAATAAGGCACTAATGAAGATGAGCACTGGCAAGGCACCTGAAAATATGACATTTTTTGATGCTATAAGGTGGATTAATGGACAAGAAGTATTTGGAAGAATTGGAAAACATTTTAGAAGACTACATTTCCTGTTACTAGCAATATCACTGAAGACAGGCAGAAAACTTCTGAAGACAAAATGGCATTCTGGCTTTTCCTTAAAGGATAACCAGGTTGCCTATGTTAGAAATGACAATTAAATAACTATGTGTTCTCAGAATGTACGTTCTTGTAACATGATTTCATTGTGCTGTGGTCTACCAAATTCAAGTCCTTCTATAAACCAGTATATAAAAGAGATATTGGCATACATTGTGAGAAGGAAAGTTTTTCTCAAAACACATCCAGTTTTTATTCTTTTACAGATGTCTTTTAAAACACTCATACCATCTCAATTTACTCTTTACATTTATTAATTAGTGGTTATCACCTTTAATAGTCTCCTAATCGGGCATTCACTGTATGCCAGAATCAAGGGTCCAGAGATCTCCACCCTGAGAGATCAGGTAGGAGTAGTAAGGGTGTCCAAGGTTCTCAAAAGTCAGTCTTTGTATGGGAAATTTTAAGCCAAATTGTCTACTTCTATACCTCTGATTATATCACTGGGGTTGTTCAACACATGTCTGTATACCCTGCTTGGGAAAAGAAATTAGCAGAGATTTCTGTTTTTCAGGAATAAACCTATTAGACATCTTTCTATCAAATACGGCTATCATGCTTAATCCCTCTCAGGAGGTCAAGGATAAAATGGTTCATTCCTTTTAAAGGCCTATTTGTTAAGGTTAGCTGGGTAGAGGAGTTCACTATCTTCACATCAGAAGAGGTGATATTGGACAAATATGTCAGGCAAAGTTATCTTGATTGCATCTTCTTGTTCTAAAGCCAAGCATGATGGCTGGTAAACTTGGGAGGCAAATTGATACCTTCAACAGGATAGAAAATCTTTCCTGTTAGTACCCCATTGGTATTGTCTTTCTTCTACTTAGGCATCTCTCTCCCTCTTTGGCCAGATAAGAGTGTGACACTGTGGGAAACATTCATCAGGTACATCAGTAGATATGTACCATGCTTTGCACTCACATTGTACTTTCCAATCATAAGTTTGATTCAGATAGTCTGGGGATCAGAGAGTTTTTAATCTGCTACTAATCTGAGTTCAGCACAGTTCATCAAAATTTGGGTGTTCTCAGCACAGCCTGGGCTCACACGAAGCTGCAGTGGTGTTCTCCACTGTGGGGCTCTGCACATCATACCAGCTTCCCAGTCCTTCCACCATGAACCAGTAAGGAGCACTTCTAGGGCACAGAGAGGACATAGCCTTCTGATAGACCTGGCAAGAGCTTCCCTTGCTGAAAACCTAAGGAATGAAGGGAGCAAATCTGACATTTTCTTCATATGGGCCCTGGAGGATTCAGTGAGTTCATTGCTCCCACCTTCCTGATTCTGATTAATATATTATGATACCAAGTTTATGTAGCAGAGTGTCTCCTTTGGTGCTGGAGAGCATGGCAGTGTCTAAAGCCTGGTAGCCACTTAATGTTTTTTTTATAAAAAATAAGAATTGAGCTAAGAAGATGTTCTCAGAGGTTTGAACACCAGTTCAGCCAGTGAGTTTCTCAGATGCTGCATCCCTGTAAAGAGAACGCAAGTCGTGTGAGAAATCCTCAGCTGGGAAGATTGTGAGGAGCCTGTAAGCTTGTTAGCTGAACCACCCAAGGCAAGAAATTCCCTTAAACCTGATCTAAATCTTCAGAAACTTATTTCCTTTTGGTTCTGTATGCCTGTGGCTTTATAATTCTTTTTGTCTTGCATTGTCTGGTTTTGAATTCGGGGAGTTTTTTCATAACCTACCTTGAGTTAACGATGATTTAAGGTAACTTGCCCGCAACAGGTTTTACACTCCCTAAAATCCCAAGATTGGGTAATACTAGCAAGGGCTCAGATCCCCAGATCATTGCAAATATCTAAAATATGTGTTTCTGTGTAAGTAGCAGTCTCTGAGAGTCCTCCAGTGATCACTATTAGTCTGGGAGGTCTTTGACGAACGATAAAGCAGTGGGGCCTGAAACAACTGCTGTTTCTCATGTTGCCTTTCAGCAATGGTACATCCCGTTCACTGTGGTCTTGAGCTGCCTCTGTCGGGAACCCTGAGCTGTAACCCTGGACTTTGCACAGATGATCCTGCCCTTTGCAGGTGGCCCCTGCAGGTCCTCCCCACCAACCGTGGGTGAATCGTGTCTGCTGTCCTGTGTGCAGGACAGCCATCACCACCACAGAGAGACTGCGTGCACACAGGTTTCAAAAGATGAAACTCCTATACATTTCTGAGGAGAGGGAGGGATTTCCCAGAAAAGGGAGAACTTGAGAAACTATCTCTACAGGTTTTATGCTAGTGGTATTAGCATACGAATTTCTGCCATTGTTTAATATGAAAAAGCAAATTGAGCCATGAAAGGATGGGGGAGAGGGGGTTTAAAGAAAACATCAGGAAGAAAAATGTTTCCCTTTCTGTTCGTAGCCTGTGTCTAACAAATTTCCTTCCCAAGCAACTCTACATAAAGTGAGTGGCACATGCTACCAATGGCTCAGCAAGGCGCTTCTGCAGCTGTTGATATTTAGTATGCAGCTGCTTGATTTTATATCTTCCAGCAGCCTGCTTATTCAGAGAGAGTCTCTTGCTGCAGAAAGAGATATGGGAAGCCATTAGCTGGCTTTTATTCTTTGGAGCGCAAAACAGAGGACAATGAGTCGGCTGGGATTGTAATGTTAGTGTTTATATGTGTTACAGCCCTAGTGTTAAATCAGTTCTAATGGTTAGATATTACATGCTTAATCTCTGGTTTTAAAAATATAAAACGTAAAGCAATTTTTCTTTTAGGCTTATATTCTAAAGCTACAGTCATACTCATGACTTCCCAGAAGAGAGGGTCAGTTATCAGAAACAAGAGTTGTTTGATTCTTTGCTGTTTGCTTGCGTGTTCATATCTCAAATATATATATATATATACTGCAGGGTCTCAAGTGCGGAGGACTGCCTTGCCTTTGTAGTACCTTTGTTAATACCTTGTGTCTCATGGATTTCTTACGGGTGTGTCCATCCTAATCAGATTTCCTTCAGCTGTAGATCTCCATTAAAATGAAATGGCACTGAGGGATAAGGAGGGCGGACAGCATGCCATTCAGCTAAGTCCCCTTTTTAATTTGAGTGCTTGTCTGTGACTCTAATCCTGGGCAATGCCTGCCTTTTACTTAGCCCCAGAGTTATCAAGTGAATGGGAAATTTAGGACTGTTTTTCTAGAAGTAGCATGGTGCCAACCTGCCTGTATGGTACTGGTGTGACTAACCACGCAGGTGGCCACCTGGCTGGTACCATAAACCTAGGCAACCCACCCTAAAGCACTCTTTAGTCTGGATGGTGTGTTGGTGGATTTGCCTTCGTGCAGTCATAGCATACTTTAACACAAGCACTCAACCAGACAGTTGCGTCTGTGCCTTGGGGTGCTTTGGGGTTTGGCAGAAATAACTCCACAAAACGTCCAACCTAGTTTGTGATTTCTGAACAAAAGTCTCGAAGCATCCCTGATGTCCGATGTTTGTGGTGATTTGAAGCACTGGGCTTCAGGAGGCACATGCAGATCATATGGAAGTCAGCTATAATCTTAGGAGAGAGAGGGAGGAGACAAGGTTTGGATAAGGATTGGTTGTTACTGACACTTCCCCACTCATCTTCTGGTCATGTAAAAATTTCCCCCTAAAGAGTCACCTTTCAGGAGAGATTAAATGAGCAGAAACTGTGGTAGTTGGCACGTAAGGGAGTGTCAGTAGTGTTGACTGCAGAAATGGGTTGGAAAAGAACAAAATTTCAAAACCAAAATGCAATGCGTTAACCCCATCTCAACAAGGTAGTTGCTCATGGAGTGGAGAAGCCAGAACTATTTGAGAAGAAAGGAGTTAGTGAGTAAAATGGGATCCAAGTAAATCAGAGCTTTGGGAGGAAGATGTGTAACTTCATGACTTGAGCTGTCTACAGCTGCTCAGAAAGGAAATGCATGTGAACTAATGAATCTTGTATCATGTCCATCCCCATTGTGTTCAGGATTGCAAGGACCAGGATAATCTGAAATTAGATGCTTTTTACCTCTTCTTTTAAAGAACTCGATGGCCTCTGATACTCCTCTGACTGTGCTCAGAAAGGAACAAATTTTATATCATGATCATTTCCATAGTGGAAATTAACAGTCCTCTTACACAAAGAGGCACTGAGTTTTTCAATGCCTTGAGAAGACTGTCTGCAAGAGGGAAGACCCAAACCTAAATCTTTCTCTTCCCAACCTGAGTACTCTAACCCTGGATCCTGAGCAGACCCATCCACTTTCCCAAAGCGAAGATTAGAATGTGGAGGAGCAGTTGTTTACCTCAACTGAAACTGAAAATAGCTGTGCGGATAGTTTTAGATGTCTGAAGTTTCATATCCACAGTTTTATGTAAACCAAGCTTTTTTTTTTTTTTTTTTTTTAGCTAACTAATGAAAGTAAAACACTTAAATGCTGTGTAGTTCTTGGATTCTCTAATGCTCTGCTGAACAAAAGAATTAAGAAGTCAATAAAAATCAGTATGTCCTATGGCAAAAGAGAATGTTGATGGCTGTCTTAGATTTATTTTTTTTTTTTCAAATTACTAACTGTGCTTTATAGTATGATGCAGCGGTATAGTGTAGCTTTACGCACTGCAATGTTCTAATTTTACTTTGTCAACACAGAGAAAGACTTAGGCAAACAGTCAGTACAATATCTGATAGACTCTGCATAGTTCAAAGACCACAGTTATAACAACAGATTGTGGAGATAACTGATATTCAATGTAATTATATGATATGTTCTCTTGAACCATCATAATTAAGGTGCAACAGATAACAATGGAAAAAGAAGACTAGAGATTGTGTGAAGTGGGCAATTTGGCTGAATTAAAGGATGCTCCAATGTTAAAAATAGAAAGTTACTATTAGAAGCAGAGAGAAGAGAGCTAAACAAGATGAACCCAATTAGATGAACAAGAAACACAATATAATATTGAAATTACAAATTAATGATAGCCTTAGAGGCATAAGAGTACCTGTTAGCACATGAAGAAAGGAACTAAAATCTGTGATGTTTAAAAAAAAAAAAAAAGCAAAACCATTATACTGTCTTACTTACGCAGCTGTCTACAGATGTGCTGCTTTATAAAAGGGCAGGAGGCTCAACCTCCAGCTGTGTGTGGGACCCCTAAGAGAGCCACGCACTCCGTATGCACACGGACAGTTTGAGTGGGTTCAGCAATACTTAAGTGTGCAGCCAACAGGCTCTGCCTTGATGAGGAACATTGACCACAATTTTCAGCCTAATGGATCATGGCAGATTAAAGGGCAGCAAAGGAGGGACAGAGAGAGATGAGCAGGGATGCGTAATGCAGCTGCTGGAAGTACAGAAAACAGACATCGCTGGCAGCTGCTTAATTACATTTTGGCAGTTTTCACTACAAAACTCGTAACTTCTCTCTTTTTTAGGTTATCATTAAGGGGCTGAGAGGCCTGAAGGTATTTTGATGACGAATTAGAAGAAGGGAGGAGAGGAGCAGAGGGGAGTGAAGGCAGTCAGCACGTAGAAAGTTGATTACTGTGTGTCACACATTAATGCTGTGCCAGAGAGGTTGTCCTGGCCAGGACGTGACAGGTCTTGCCAAGCAGTGGGGCTCAAGCAAGCTCTGTAGGTACCCATGGGGAGGAAGGAGTGGAAATGGGACATATGGGAAATGTTAAGGCAGAGACGGTTTCCTGAGTACTCAGAAAGGAGAGAAAGGCAAGTTTGATGTGGGACTCTCGGTCTTTCCATAGTGGGAAGTAGTTCCTGCTCCCCTGAAGGAAACAGTAGCTTGTTTAGTCTCCCTGGTGAGAACTTCTGCCCTTGTAGGACAGAAGTGCCAAGGTCTTTCTTTTAAGCTCTGACTTGGAGGAAGAACATGGTTATCAAAATGGCTGAATTTTCTGTGGCAGTCTGTTTCCTCTTAAGATCTGCTGGTCAGTGGATTTGTGTGCTGCGATTGCTGCTTGTAACACAGAATAGGTGGTGTCACCTCTCATTTACAACATATATCTGTAACAAGGAGAAAAAAAAGCTCAGTTGATCAAGGGAAATGCAGAAGAAACCTTACCCTCCCATAGTTTTATATTCTGGCTGTGCTCTCCTCCCTATTACTTAGTTTCCTCCTCTTTCATCAGCTCTGCTCATGGGGCAGGAACTGTGTATTTAGCCTGGTTTCCTAAGGAAATGAGATCTCTGTGTGGATATAACTATCCTTCTATTAATTTTTAGAACTGATGGTGAATATTAGCTGAATATAACAAAAGGGTATAATCTAAATTCCCTCAATTTTAATGAAATTTAATATCTGGAGAGAGACCTTCCTATTATCCTAGCTGAATAGAGTAAACTCATCCTTTATTAGATAATTCATATTTGCATGCTTGCATTTCTTCTCAGAAAGGAGGCAGAAGAAAATGGTCAAATAATTATTACTTGAACAGGAGAAGAGTGCAAAGCATTATAAAGGAAAATTTGGGAAAATGCTTTGTTTTTGAAGAAACTAGCTGTAATTCACAAGAACAGCACATTCTCCTTAGAAAGCCAAGAAAAACAAGAGTATCATATACAAGGCAGCTGTATCAGGAATTGAGAGAACTTATTAGGGATGGATTTTTCAGACTGTCTGAGAACTGATGCTAATACCTAGCCTGAACTGTATCACACTGTGCAGACTGCACTTCAGAGTAAATAAAAGCAAAGGAAGAGATTAAGGTGCTGAGAGAGAATTAGAGTAATAGAACAGGAATCTCTAAGGATGAAAGGAGCTGAGCAGAACGTACTAAACCACCTTACATTCAAGCACAAGTAACCCTCAGAATTTATTCAGGGTAGCTTGATGTATGTGCATGATGTGGAGAGCCAAACTGGAAAAACTGCATGCTGTGAAAGCAAAAGAGAAGGTGTTTTAACTCCTGAAGCCTCACAGAAGAAAGAAAGATGCTAAGGTATAACATACTGGCAGCATATCATCCCTCAAAGAGTTTGTACTTGCCATATTAGAGAATTGTCGGGCCATGACTCTGTGAAGGGGTTTTTAGAAACTGTCACAAGTGTGCACTGCCAGCAAGCCAGCAGTGCATGGCAGTACTGTTCAGGAGTGTTATCACAAGGTGATGATACCTAGTTGTGCAATGTTTCAGGGTATGGAGTGATGCTTAGCTGTGTTGCACTCAGGCTGAGGTGTCAAAGGAATCCAAAGTAGTGGGACAAATTCTCTTTTTTATGCACCTTAAAAAAAAAAAAAATTTACTTGCTAAGCATCTCTGGGGCTTCTGATAAATGTAAGAAACTGTGCCAAACTATGAAGATCTCCATTGACTGTTGTATAAGCAACAGGGTAAATGAGCTTTACTCTGTAAATGCTAAGGCAAGAGGAGGACTGCAACTCATGATGGCAAAAACAGACAGTCCTAAATGAAAGACTATCCCACATCAGGGCTAAAGGCAACTGGCCTCTACCTCCTGCCTTCTGACTATCTCTCTCACAGCCTCGGTGATGCTGATGATGAGATAAAAAAGAGCTAGACTTGGTAACAACAATCCTCCTGTCTGCAAAGAGTGACAACTGGTGCTTTGCCTTTGGAGCACTGACTCTAATCCAGCTGACATGGTTGAGTGTTCAGGCACCTGGCTCAGTGCATCTCTATCACAACACTCCCACCACATTTTGTTGTCATTCTCAGTTAGGAGCCAACAATACATACCTAACGAATGATTACTTGTCACATCAGAAGAATTTACCTCTCCAAATTTAGCTCCATCATCATTCATAGCCTCTCTAAGGACAGCCAGCCTCCCACCCAGACTGCCTCAAGCTGACAGGTGTCTCCTCAGTTGTTCATCCTTCAAATAAATTTGGTAAATTAGACAGCAGGCTTTTGGGTGGCAGGTTTCTGAGGTCTGCAGGCAGAATTGGCCGGATGGGAAGGAAACTGGTTGATGGTTGAATAGCACATGCTGCAGCTTCAGGGCTTGACTTAATAGTATCTGCTCAGAATCATTTAATAATCACACCTCCTGGTGAGAGGAAGAAATCTTTTCTCCTTTGTTACTTAGGAACTTCTGATGGTACTCTTCATCCTGCAAGAAATGCCTCCAGTAATACCACTGAGGGGAGAAGTGCCCTGCGGTGTTTGCTGCTACAGCCCCGCTCTTCGCTGTACCCTGAGCTGAGTTGCACAGTTGCAGCAAAGGTAAGCTGGGATATATTCACCCAGCTGGTATCCCATTTTTTAAAAAAATGTGGGTTTAGTAGATGAGTGTGTGAAAGCTAGTGTATTTAGATTGCAAGAGAAAACATTAATTCAGTTGGCAAAAACAGTGAATGTGTCAAGAATTACAAACTGGGTAAAGAATTAGCCAGAGGAATTACCGTTTTTGAGGATTGTTTTATAAACCCATTCATTTCCCGTTGAAAGGTGGGTTTAACAATGGCTGTTGCACAGTCTTGCAAGGCAATAAATTCAGAGCTTGACCACCTTTACTATCAGGAATTAATCTAATTACATAAATTTTTTCATAACTTGTCCGTAACGGACTTATGCAATATTTTTGCTAGAACACTGCTGCAGTGCCCCCTCCCCAGTTTTGTGTCATCTAAACAACCCCAATGCTATACAGATTTCTTCAAAGGAAATTTTTTTCCACATTTTTTGGTTCCCATTGCTGTCCTTTGGACTGTCTCCAGTGGGTTATTACCCACCACCTGTTTCAGGCTGAGCAGCGTGGAAGGATGCCTCTGCCATGCAAGTTACAGTCCTGTTCACCCGTTTCACTACCACGTCTGATGTTGCTGACTCTTATCTATCACGAGCCTATGAACTCTCCATGTGCTTGGTATGATGTGGCTTGGCACGACTATAGTAAACTGGCCATCTAACAGAAGCCACAGAGTTACCAAAAACAGGGGCTTCATATAATATTTGTAGACTCAAAGTATATGAAAATTTTCAAAATGTGTGCTGGACCATTTAAGGAAAAGTCCAATTAGCAATCAATCTTTTAAGCACAGAGGTAGAGCAGAATGGAAAGGAAAACACCTTACCTCATTTACATTGCAGAAGAAAGGTAATGACAATGTTTTCTTTCATTTGATATTGCAGAGGTGGAGAAAAAAGTAGAGTGAAAAATCCCTGAAGAAGGTTGAGAGTATGTGCCACATCTTCCTTTTTTATATCAGTTCACTCTAACATTAATAAACTGTATTTCTTTGGATTAAAGAAACAGATAGGAAAAAGGGGATTTGCAAAGACGGGTCCTTTGAAACCCCTTTTGAAGTAAAAGGAAAATGAAATCACTTTCATGCACATATTGCCTACCTATATCAAGGTCCTAGTTGTGTAAAGGGATACCTAGATGTTGGGAGCTGCCTTAGGAATCAGATTTTCTGCTCTAATGGTTGAATAAATAGCCCAGAGATGGTTCACCAAAGTACTGTTCTGGCTCAGAGCTCTTCAGTTTTTAAACTGAATATCAAGAAACATCCATGAGATGGATAGTCAAACAATGGCTCAAACAATGCAGTGATCAATCTTGTTTCATTCAGATCTCACCTGTGTAAAGAGCACTAATGATCCACAAACCAGAAATAGGGGTAACAGTCCCCCAAGTTACAGTACAGACATGTATAGCATAGGTGAAGAGGGATTTAGATCATCTTCATGATAATACTGCCTCGTCCCTGATTATATTAGTACTGTGGCTTCCCAGAACAAAAATATGGATTGGTGTGGGATAACGTAAAGAAAAGTCTGACATAAACTTGGTGGAGCGGCACATGACGGTTCACAGTGCCAGTTCCTGCCATAGTGCTCTTTCAACGGGTGTAACTCTGGAATAAGTGTCTATAGGACAGAAAGGAAGGAAGGGAAGGAACTTGGTGCATGCCAGGTCCCAACATCAGGCCAATGTAGACCTTTTCTAGGAGATGTGCTGCACATGATGAATGAGACTGTGTGTTCAAAGCTCTGGTTCAGTATCAGTAATTAACATTTACTTACCATTGTGCTTTAGTACCTCTCTATACACTTCTCTCTGCTTCTTAATGCTATTTATAAGGGATCCTTTTAGGTATGAAGTGACATTGAAATAGCAGGCTAAGAATGTGGGTAGCACAGGACACTTAATTTGGCTAAGCAAAAGCCCCAGCAATGATGAAGGAGAATAGAGCAGCATAATTTTTCTTCGGAATTGAGTCCTTCCATAGCATCTCTTATTTTAATCTCATAATAAAAGGGAAGTAACTTTCACTGGTATTCAGTGAAAGATGAACACTAGCTGAAGAAATTGTTGTCATGTGGAGGAGCTGATTCCATAATGTTAACTCTCCAAATGGTGTTATTTCACAAAGTGCCTGCAAATATATCTAGCTTGTAAGCTCCTTGGAAAAAGGATTATCTTTGCTAAAAGATCATCCCTGTCTTTAGTGTAGACAACCCACATCATGAAGTCAGCATTTAGTAAGAAGCAATAACTGAATTAACATTCATTTTTGCCTGTGATCTTCAAAAATAATATGACTAGGATATTACAACAGCTGTAATGTTGAATTTAAGGGTGATAGAGAACAGAATATTTTCTACTCTAATATCATGGTTATGTTGTCAGAAAGTTCCTAATGTACATCAGGTGTCACAACAGTGAGGTCCTTTTCACCGTGGAGATAATTTCCTACTCTGTTATGTTTATACTGCTCTCTCTTGCAATAAGGCTGAAGTTCCCGCTATGAGAAAAACCACAGAGTATCTAACCATACTGGTCTAATCAGCCTGCAGGTGTTTTACATTGGTTTCTAGAGTCCAACTAGCATTTAAAAAATGCATGCATATCTTCTACTTATTATTCTTCCAGCAGATGTTTTTAAAGCCAATCTGTCTTTTCACGGCAGAGAGCACAGCTGTTTATACAGGCTTTCAGTCTGATCTCATCTCTCCTCCTGCTTTTGGCTTTCCCAATACTCACTCCACATTGGCCACTGACTTGATAAATGTGGGATCAGTACGATCCTTTTACTAAATAGTCTGATGATAAGTTTCCCACACACAGAATTTCCTCACGATATCAAAGTAAATGGCCAATACAATTCCTGTGTCAAGGACTGCTGAACCTCTGCCGTGGCTGCCTTAAAAACAGTCATCCACCCACAGCCTTCACTATTCTCTCTCTTCTTTGTCCCTCGTGCATTGAAGACTCCCCTCTCAGCCTTTTTTGTTTTCATGGGACCCTGAATTCCATCAGTTAAAGATGTGGTTTATTTCGCACTTGTAAATTCTTTTTCTGTGTCAGCCTTCATTTTATAACCATGTCATCACACTATGCAACATTCATTTTTATGTGCCAACATTGCTCTGCTCTAGTCATATGTGAGCAGATCACATCATATGCCTACTGAAAATGCTTGGTACAGTAAAATGTTTGAACTTTCCCATGCATAGTGCAAATATAAATTGTTGGATAGGTGAACTTCTGAAATTATATTGGGCAAACATTGCATTTTCTTGATAACTTTTTTAAAAAAATAAGATTTTATGCTTAGTTTTAGCAGAAATTTGTTGAAGATTCGATTTCAGTATTCTCTCACAGAAAAGGACCATAAGCTGTAAGGTGATATTGTTTGAATGAAGTATCATAGCTAAGATTAAAAAAACCCCGAACATCCAAAGAGTTGCCTCTGGAATACACACTGCTGAGCTGTTGGACAGCTATTGCCCAGTGCTCATCTAAAAAGTTTTGGAGGCTTAAATGGCTTTGTTTGTTGTCATCTTTGGCCTTAATTCTTTCTCATGCCTCTTTGTGCCATGCACATGAAACTGTAGCAACAGAATTATCAAATCAAATTCAGGCATTTCTGCCTGTGATAAAGCAGATTGGTTGGCAACATTGGAAAACAAAGCTGGAAAGTGAAATAGTTGGAATATCTCAGCCCTCAGCTATTTTCTTAAGGTAGTACAATAAGAAAATCAAAGAGAGAACTTGAAATGGTTTAGGACACTAGCCTGAGAAGACATATTAACAAGTTTGCCATTGCCTGACATCAGTCTAGAAAGTACAGTGAGAATTTTTTTCATGCTGTCAAAACAGTGATTACTGACTATTTCATCCCTGGGTTTATTGCTTCTCAATTAATAAAGGAATGACATCAATAGCATCAAATGATAGTTTCCAGATGCTGCAGAAATTGTGAATTAATAGAACATCTTATAAAGCAGGAGGCTGTGGCCTTGTGACAAGTTTCCCTCATCAATAACCCTGTTTCTGCCAAGGCAACCAGTTATTACTTGTTAGCTGAAGTACTTAGTCTTGCCATGTGGTAGTTTCTGATAGCTGCCTAGGAGGGCAGGAAAACTGTCCATTCCCCCCTGTTCACAGTGGACAGGACAAAAAGTAAAGTGCTTAAATTTCCTTAGGAATTTCTTAGGATTGTTTACAGTAGGCATTAGGAAAATGTTTCCAATGATAGTGCCTGTACAGAGGAGGAATAGATTGTGTTGGGAGGGGAGAAGTGGTGTCTCTGTTACGGGGAGTTAGAGAAGCATCTTTCAGGAATGACCTGGTTCTATGTGATTCTTCCTCAGGTCAAGGGTCATCCATAGATTATCAAGATGTCAATAAGAAGTAGATGACCTTTTAAGATTTTTTCCAGTCCTGTGTTGTTTTTTTTTTTTCCTATTATTATTTTATAAGCAATGCCCACACACACCGTTGCATCATGGGGATTTGCAATTGCATCTACATTATTGTACACAAGTTCTCTAATGTGTGCCCATGGAGAAATTCATGTAAGAGCACAATAGAATTTCAGACTGTCATGACTCATTGAATTATGAATAGATTTTTTAAAAGTCCAACCAATTAATGTATGACACTTAAGGACTCATAAATATTTTATTCAAGATGCAACTTTAAAGATAAATATATTTTCACCACTAATCTGCTTTTTGCCTCCATGAAGTCTTTCCATTGGTTGTGTGACTCACGGTCATCCTATAGGAACATGGCTGTCCAATACAAACTCCAAACTATAACGTATGGTAGATGACTCATCCTCAGGCATATGCAACAGAAAGTGAGATTCCAGAGGCTTTTCATTCTGTAACACTGATATGACTGATTCAGTTCTTATGCCTCATTAGATACTAGAGTGACCCAGATATTTGCTTTTATGTATAGAATCATGGAATCATTTGGATTGGAAAGGACATTTAAGGTCATCAAGTCCAACCATTAAGCTAGCACTGCCAAGTCCACCACTAAACCATGTCCCTAAGCACCACATCTACACGTCTTTTAAATACCTCCAGGGATGGTGACTCAACTGCTTCCCTGGGCAGCCTGTTCCAATGATTGATAACCCTTTCGGTGAAGAAATTTTTCCTAATATCCAATCTAAACCTGCCCTGGCACAACTTGAGGCCATTTCCTCTTGTCCTATCTCTTGTTACTTGGGAGAAGAGACCAACACCCACCTGGCTACAACCTCCTTTCAGGTAGTTGTAGAGAATGATAAAGTCTCCCTTCAGCCTTCTTTTCTCCAGTTGTTTAACCCCAGTTCTCCTAGTTGCTTCTCATAACACTTGCGATTCTAGACCCTTCACCAGCTTCATTGCTCGTCTTTGGGTGCAAATTTGCCATCCCATTCTGAACAATTTCTACTTAAGGTTTTCCTAAACTTAAGGAATGATCAGGTCTTTAACATGACCATAATATTTATCCTGTGTCATTGTTTTTACTTTTTACAGTGCCATAGATACACCAGGACACTTTGCTTGAATATAAATACTATATCATGCTGCATTGAGTATACTCGCAGTCTTAGGAGCCTTTTAAATCTCTACAGATGCCAAGTAGTGGAATAAGACAACATTGTTCCCTAAACGGCTCACCCTGAATAGCAGATATTTTGCAACTATACTATGTACTGCATGGCAGAAACAGCAGAGACTTGAATGTCCCAAAACCTGGTCCTACCTGCCCATTTCTGTTTAAGATTTTTCTTTGTCTAATGCAAGAACAGTTGCCCATCGTTGTGCTTTGGCTAGAGCAGGTGACCTGACCTTCCCTGGGCATGCTGGCACCAGCCCGCTGGGGCCTGCCTGGCCTGACTTTTGGTGGTGTTATCAATGGCAATTGTAGCATGTTAGCAGAATCAGTAGCCATCCATTGGGGAAGTTATGGTGACTCATTGATGACAGTTTAAAAAAGAAAATAAAAGGAAAGAATGGTGGCAAGCAGGGAAGTGGAATAATATTTAAGAAAAGATTGCTGGTTTGTTTTTTTATCCAAATGACTGCTTTCTTCCTCTGTTTGGACTCTTTTTTGTGTATATATATGTATGTGTGTATTTGTAGTACACTCAAAACCTGAAAAAGAATGTAAAATCCATGAAAGCAGATTTTTATTCATGAGATTGCTAGCTGTGACAGATTACCATTCACTCTAGAAATGGAAATTATGCTTCTATGATATTATGACTTAATAATAAGGGGAATATTGCTATAATATCCTTTTTTTTTTTTTTTTTACTCCCCTCTGTATGCTGGTTATGTGCAGTGCCTGTTCAGGTCTTACTTTCACCAGATCTGTGACTGTATAACAGAATCCACTAGTTTGGTCTCAAATTTGCACAGATATGAGTCAGAAGAAATTGAGAGGATCTTTGAGATATAAAAGTCAGTTTAAATGCAATGAAGGAGATTACACACTTTTTAAATATACTGTCATTGTTATTATCAATGTTGAGTTAGCTTTCATCTCTGTAACAACGTATCTGGAAAGACAGAAAGGTTATATAAAAATACATTTATATGTTTATATATAATTATACAAATATAAAAAATATTCATCTCATTTCAATGGGATGCTTGTATTTTCTCTCTAGCAGCAAATATAGCCTATTCTAGAAAGTGTTTTTCGCAAGTACACCAAGATCTTTTTTTCACTTTGCCTATGGTTTAGTAAGACTCCTTGCCTTTGATTGAAAAGTCACTTGATAAATAATGTAATTATCTCGTCCACCTCTGTATGCCCCATTTACAACACAGCCGATCATTTGGCAGCACTTCATTAGCCAGAGAGCCCTGTGTCTTAATTGAGCAAAAGAATATATTTTAGAATGTAAATATTAAGAGAGACAACTTTTTAATGAGTTCAAATAACACATTAGGCACTGGGTATATGCATGACAAAATCTGCGAAATGAACCTTCTTTGAAATGTCCACTGATAAAGGGGTCATCTGACTCAGTGTTAACAGCTGACACGAGTCACATTTTCTGCTGCAAATAACATACATTGTAAATATAGTCCGTGTACGTGTCTGCAAAGTCATTTTATGAATTGATCTTGGGTGGTGGGATCATTGAAAAGTGTTCACTGTGAACACTGGATGAACAATTTTCAGTCTATGCTGTTTCCTGAAGCTGCTTGCTTTCAGTGCAAATTATTTTCTAGACACAAGGGAGTCCTTTATCTTGACCTGAATGTGTTTTGTATTTTATAGGTTAACTGCTGCAAATTGTTTGAATTTCTCTGGTACGTGCCTCACCCTACAACATTTTCCTGGAATCATACAATTGTTGGGTGGATAAGATCTCTGGAGGTCTCTGGTCCAGCTTCCCATACCAAACGAGTCTATTGCCAGCACTAGATCAAAAGCCAGTCACGGCTTTTTCTAGCTGAGTCTTAAAAACATCCATGCCTGGAGGCTCCACTGCCTCTTGGAGTAACCTGTCACAGTGCTGCACCACTCTCCTGATGTATCTCCTCTGTTTGAACTGTGTTTGAGTGAGTAAAAATTATGCATCTCTAATGATGATTCTACCTTTGATACCTTTGATCATCTTATAAAGTTTAAATTGAGTTGATCTTACTCACTCTTATACGTTTCTTCCAGGGAAATCACAATAAGTTGTTATAGGCAATTGCGTTAGTTGTTCAGGAGCTCTGAAACACTACTAGTGTGTGTCTTTTCATTATTTTCAATCTGCTAGGAAGAGGGAGGCTGGTGAAGGGGGGGATTTGCACCAATGCCGTTTTCGTGTAGCTGAATCTGAGCATTAGCCCCTGCTTGAGCTGGTTACAGCTGGGTTCGAAAGACTTCTGAACTGAGGGGAGAAAAAAAGCAATCAGTTTGTTATTCTCTGAGGATGGAGCAGGAGCACAGCTCTTTAAAGCCTTAACACAAAGGGAGTGAGTATTTTCCATCTCTAAATCTCACCATTTCTGTAACATCTTAATTTGGAAAAGATTTAAAAGTTAATTGAATGTTTAAAGAGCTAAACAAAGATATGGGTAACAAAGTTCTGGACAGATATTTAGGCTGATGTTTATTCTTTTCACCTCATAAATATTAGTGGGTGGCAGTTGACACCAAAACAATTATATTAGTCACCAGCTTTTTCTTCTGTAACACCTCTGAGTTTTATATTTAGTGATCTCCTTTATACCACATGCCATTTCAAATAGTATCCCTATGAAGAAAAACACATTTTCCTAACTTTACTGAGAATAATCTGAGCATTTTCTGTTTTTTGCGATAACACTAAAGAATAAACTAAAATAAAATAAATTTAAACATTTTATGTAAATTATTGAAGGCAGGATTGAGCTCCACATTAACATGCTTACATTCAAGCTGTCCACATGTAAATGTATCTACATAGCTAGCTGTCTAAACCTACATCATAGTTGATAGAGATCTACTCAATGCTGTCAGGTGAGTCTGAAGAGCTATTAATCTCATCCTAAAGATTATATACCATAGACGTCTATGTTAGGTCAGCCTAATAGCTCTCTAGACTCAGACTCTGACTAGATCCCCACTGAAAATAACAGGAGACAGCTATAGCGGGATTCAGCTGCCCGTACACAGATGTCTGGTTTAGATNTTTAGTTCACAATGGTCTAGTGTAAAATGTATGCATATTCCAGGGGTTTGCATCTGCAAACTCAGTTCTGCTCCCTCTCAAATTAATGCTGATATTAGTAGTTATTTTATAACTCCCATCATACACCAAACAGTTCAATAATGTGTACACACCTGATATTCTTAACTTACATTTACTGCTTCATAGAGTTCATGTCACTTTCAATCACAAAGATAGAATGAAATTATCCATTCACTAATATTTATGTCAGTGAAGATGAATATACTCCAGAAAAGATGCAGATGCATCTGCCTACCTTTGAAATGCAAAGAAGAATTGATAGGCACTTGACATAAAGTGTTTTTGTTGGGCGTTTTGTCATGTCAATGCAAAAACCCCTCCTTTGCTGCTTCTTAAACTTAAGTAGTACTTATGCATTTCTGTCAGCTTATTTTTGGTGACATCGAAAGAAACAAGCCACTATTGGTGAAAACTTTCACTGAACTTGGTTAAAAAAACCTCTTCAGACTTCTGTGCTGCACAGAATGAGAATCAGGAGTCCCCAAGCCAAAGAATAAATTTCGAATTCCAGACACTTCATCTGGAAATATCTGTCTGTAGATGCCTAAATCTTGACACCTGAATCTGCGAACAGATATCACCCTCAGGCCATGTATGTCTTCTATCTCCTGTGTTATCTCTGCCAGCCCCATAGGTATATCTCAGCTCTTTGGCATCTCAAACAACAGTGGCCACCAAATTTTTAGATTAATTTAGGACAACTGAACGAGCCAGTCAGTAGCCTATGGAATTATATCATTTACCTCTTTCAGTGCCTTTTAGCAGTTCAACCCATACCTGAATTCAGTATGAGTTGGAATGTACATAACAAGAAGATCTAGTTAAGTATCACGTAACATTTTAAGTCATCTCCTTTCTGTGGTTGTCTAAGACCATAGACGTCTCCTGATCTGGCCTAGAAGTTCCTTGAATCTCCTTTCAATCAATTGGTAGTGTGAGAAGTTTGTTCAGCTGGTACAGGAATGACTGACAGAGTGATGCTAGATTCAAACACAGAGCACAACCCACAAAGAATTATAAACTGGGGCATTTAGGTCATACGTATAGCTCCTCTTTTGCTTCTGCGAAAGGTTTCTTGTTTCAAATACAGGAAATAAGCAGCATAAAATCAGCCCCAGATGTACAGGACCATGGCTGTCTAAAAGAGATTCTGTGTTTCAAAGGCAGCGGGTAGAAGACAGCTTAGCATGAGTAGGCAACAGAGACCTGGCAATTACATGGCTCAAGTCGGGTTAATTGCACAGTCTCAAAGAGTTGTGTCCCTCTTTGGCTGATCTGTGGGAATGAGACTTCCCAGACAGCCCTAATGAATTGAGCCAAATTGGATGCCCTAAATCAGTTTTCAACTGAAATTACCTTTGACAAGACCCTTTTTTTTTTTTTTCTATAAATCTCTGTATTACACATTTAATGGTCTCAGATCTTTTTATTTCTCTTAAGAATTATTTGTATGCAACCCTTATGACATCTTCAAGATGACTCAGAAAATTCAGTTTTAAATAAATCTTTCAAGTGTGCAGATTACCTTATCAATATCAGAAATGGAATAATTATCTCAGTCCTTCATTTCAGTAGAAAATAAATGTATTTGTTGTTCTGTTTTTCCTCATTATCAAATCATAACAATATCTTGTCAACCACACTTTAGCATAGCCTTGATATTTTTTGTTTATAGGGAACTATAATTTGAACATTGTTGTTCCCACAAGGGCAAATGGCTCCTTTGTACAAGATCTTGTCGCTAATTAAAAGTTTAATCTGATAATGTGATTTGTTTGATTATACTTGTGAGTACAATATAAGCCTGACCTTAAGTCTCACTTCCCACACGACAGAAATTGCACAACCCATTCATAATTCAGTAGAGCCATAAGCTATAACCATAGGAATTCAGCAAGAAAAGCAACTAAGAGGAACTGAAGGACTAAAGGAAAGAAGACCCATCTAACTAACACGCTTTGGACAGTTGTTTTTCCTCTTCTTACCCCTTGTTTCAATATCCACTCTACTTACAGACTACCAATTGCCTGAGTCTTTACCCTGTCCCTCAACACTGCTCACAAACCCTGTATTAAAGTCCACTCAGTTATAGGTTGGCATTTGGGTTTATTTGCAACACAGGCACAGAGTTACTTGATGATCTCAGAGGTCTTTTCCAACCTTAATGATTCTACGATTCTATACTATCTGGCAGAATTTCAACTGACTAGGTGGCTTTCTGACCAGAAATATCTTGCTGAACTCAGTCACCCTAAGTCCAACATGAAATCGGTCCCTATAGCCCAGGAATGGGAGCATAACAATCAGAAGGTGAGCCATTATTACTGTGACTTAAAGATAATAGTGCATATCAGCTGGAGTTAATTCCACTCTATCTAAAAACTGAATAAGAAAATGACAGACCATAACTATCAATTTGCTATTTTCTTGAAAAATCTTTTAAAAGCATGGATGGATGAAGATTATGATTTTTTCAATGTCCATATCAAAGCACTTTAATTTCCTAGTGAGCTAGTTTCCCAACTGCAGAAATCTGGTATAAATAATGGCTACTGTAAACAGTGCTTGAAATGATCGAAATAGAGATTCTGGAACTGTACAGAGTCATTTAACACTGTTCCTGCTTAGCAAACTCCTGTTCCTACTTTCTTATGCTGAAAATGTCAAAACAAGATATTTCAACACTGTCAAAGAGCTTTCTCCACTGTTTTCAAAACACATTTTTGTCTAAATTGATATCCTACTTTTTAAAATTTTGATATAATAGTACTCTAATGGTAAATTGCTTTGAGAAAATTTGATCAGCGTACTACGGAGGTTTTCAGGAGACGTTAAAACTAAACTAATATCAACAATTATACTGCACTTAGTTGTACAGATTGACATTGCAGTCCTGGGTATGTGTAATGGGGGCCAAGTGGCACTGTGAATTGCACTTCTTAATCACAAATATAAAATTATTTCAAAGGTGGAACAACCTCTGGCAGAATGACCTTCATTAAAATAGGCATTTCAATGTGAATGTGGGTTTTGACCTCACATGGAGAAACGATGTAAAATCTTCTGCAAACCTTACCTTAGATGCTTGTTAGCAGCTCAGACTCTACTTCAATAATTTTGATATTGTAGAAAACTATTCTTTTGCAATATGTTAGCCTTTCGGGGAACTGCCTTCTTTCTAGCATAATGAATAAATTAATGGTACTTATATTGGGCAATCGAACAGAAGTTTTTAGGTTATTTACTTACTACAGTAAATTGTGTTTGCAGTCACAGGAATGTAGCTCTGAGATACTGCAGATGTTTGCTGTTAATAGATAAAAGTTTTAAAATTAACATTCTCTATTTGTTGATTGCAGATTGTATATAAACATCTTATTTTTTCAGGCTTATGTAGTATTTTGCTATGAAGATTTTGGAACAACACATTAATGAAATATTAGATATCAGATACTTGAAAGTCTCAGACATTCAGGGTACAAAATTCTGGTTATTCATTGGGGCTGGAGGAATCAGTTCTGGTTCTCTGCCTTGTACAGTGATTTGCATATTTATGACAGGGCCCTATATTTCATCTCAGGTTTGCCTTGTAAGTCTGTGCAAGATATACTGCAAATTCAGTAAATCATCTAAATGCTTGGGCACCAGGAGCGGCCTCTGTTCTGCCTAATTTGAATGTAATTAATTTTGAGTAAGACCTTACTGATAAAACTGGAGAAAAAGGCAATTGTTTGTCCTTCAAATTTCCTAGATATGTTGAGGTGCTTGGATTTTTCCAGCCTTATGGTTTTAGGTATTCCTCTTTCATTAGGTCAGTTTTACGAACATGAATAGAAACATATTGACAGCCGGGAACAAGCGCCTTTCATCCTGCGGCTGAGGCTGGGACGGACCGTTCTGCCGGGGCTCTGGGAGGAGGAAGCAATTCTCTCCGGTTCCTTTTCCTCCTGCTTCTCATCTTCATCTGCTCCTTTTCTCCTTCTGTATTCTGCTGCTACTTTCTTCCTCACATTTGTTACAGTTTTTCAGCAATCTTTTTGCCATTTTTTTTTTAAGTGTTTAATCTTTTCTTCCACATTTAACTTGCTATGGCTGCCACAATAGATAACTGGTGGTATGACCCAAATGTGTATTCTGGAGAGTTAAGTTTTCTTCAAGAATTCCCTGTATATTTTCACTGTTCCTTATGGTGACAGAATTTTTCAGGAACTGACCAGTGGCTCATCCTTTATTCTTATTCAAGCTAAATAATCTTTTTACCGGCCTGCATCAGTGCCTAGACCCATGGGAGACAATGGAAGAATCCTTCAGTCTGACATCCCATATTCTTGTAATTTGAATGCCTCCTTGGTTTCATTTCTACTTAGGGCAACCTTGTAAACTCCAAGAATTCATAGAGCCTACGTTCTCCGTCTCTTATTAAGAGAACTGTTGATAGATAGCAAGGGAGGGCAAAGAAAATCCCATGTTTTTTAAAGTGTCCACATGTGGAGTCTAAGCATGTCTCTGTTCTGTACGTGTGGGTGATATGTGAGTTTGCATCACACATTAGACAAACAGAAATAAAGAGAGTGTGAAATGAACACAGTTGGCAAGGAAATAACCATTAACTTTGATTCTTCTTTACTGTAGAAGCTCCTATAGCAGCTTTTTGGGTCAAAAATAATATTAATGAGTAACAAAGGAACATGTCAAACATTTGTTAATTGACAAATTTGAAGGGGGGAGAGGCAGAAGCCTATATTTTCTGCAGAGGACATAGGTATTGCTAACTAAATATAAATGAGAAATCCACTATCTTAGTCTTTCCTTCATGAGTAAAGCACATTTGCTGAGTCTTCCTCAAGTGGCCAGGCCTTTAGGGAACTATAGATCTTTGCCATATTTGAGTTACTGAACCTGAAACAAACCAGAAATTCAGAACCCCCTGTAACAGTTAACACGATCTCAAATGAGAAAGAAAATAATACAACCCTTTCTTTAACGAGCTCACATTCAAGTCTGCAGATTTGATGGAGAAGATGATAGCTGTCTATGGCAAGAATAGGTGACTCTGAGATACTGAATGACCTACATATATAAAATGACAGAAGGAATGTGTTTTGATTGCAAAGACCTGTGTCCATTTCCTTGTTTCATCCCCAGGGTATTGATGGCATTTTTATTGCTCTTAATCTGGTTCAAAAATTATCTACCAAATGACATTTCATTTTGCATCTTCTTTTTCAGTTCAAATGTGCTATGTGTGCTTACATAAATTTGCAATTTATGTATATGAGATTTAACTCTGTATGTTGGCTTTTGTGGCTCAGATTTAAGTGCTACAAATGTTTTTCCTTTAAACAATGAAAGTCTATTGCTACACCCACTTGAATGGCAGAGGATACTATGGGGACCATATGCCAGGGAATAAGACTTTTGGTACAAAAGACATATCAAAGCTTTTATCTTTAAATTGGGAATAATTTTCCTCCTCACAGAAAAACTCAATTTTAAAACTCAATGAGTTTTGGAGTCTATGAATTTTTAATGAAATTGCATGAATTCTGGAATAGCAGGATCTACTACTCTCTTACCATTGGTGCGGGGGAATCATGGTGCCTCCCACTGACTCAGATTATTAGAATGAAAATTTTGTGGCTTTTTGTTGATAAATTTAATCTGATTTGTAAGTATGATTGTCTTACCATGCAAAGTGTTAGCTATCCCAGCAAACACATAATCATCTACTCTCCCTATCCTCTGCTACCTCTTGCACTGTGTATCATAAATTGGTTTTGCTCACATGCTCAGACAAAATCAATATTGCCACAGCAGATAGCCTCTACCTATAGTTTTTCATGCTGTAGAGGCAGTTCCATATAACTGATGAGCATATGCTTCTAATCTGGTTTTCAGACCTGCACCCTACTTTAATTGGTCATACAAAAAAGTCTTGGAAAATTTTTTGCCTAGCACATATACTAGATGCACAGACAAAAAAATTGAGAACTTTCTTTGAGTCCTCAGTACCCCAAGAATTCAGTGTTCAGAAATTGCTAACAATAAGGACACAACAAGAGAGCCTGTATATGATTGATGCAGTGACGGTACATTTTTCATGGTGAAGGACAGTGATGACACTTGGATAGTATACATTCACTTTATTAGAACCTGTATGATTTATTCATTCCAGATACACTGCTTTAATCTCTCCTGAAGTTGGCTTCTGCAGTCTTCTGTGTGACTCCACCATCAGTTGCAGCATTGTGGGGTGGTGGGCTGCTGAGTAGCAGGACCTGGCTACTATGTTGTCACCACCCTCAACTGGCTCAACATGCTTTCCAGTAAGCAAAAGTATAGGATTGAATTTATTTTCATGATAATCACTTTGAGCTGACTAGTATTTGGATTTTATAAGCCTATAACATGTCATATAGTCCAACATGCGTGGGCGAACAACGCACAGTCATCAGTGAAGATGGCTGCTCTACAGCCTTTGATTTTCCATCAGGTCTCTGCACGGTGAAAACACCATCTGGTAACTGGATGTAGATCTTCCATTGTGGCTACATAAAAAATATTGCTGCATAAACGATGATAAAAGAGAAGCACAAGGCAAATACAGCCTTACTTCGTACCAGTGACAGTGAAATGTGATAGTCTGACATGATCAGGAGCCCTCGTCTCTAAGCTATGAAGCTAGTGAGCAGCATTCATAAAACCATCAGGATTTTTGCAGACTCTCAACGACATTCATAACTTTCAGCCTCAAAGGCTTTCATCAGACACAGACCATGTGCAAGTCTTTATTTTGCTGCACACTTCACCTGACTTTACTCAGCTGTAAAAAGGGATTGCAACAGTCAGTTCTCAATCACACTGAAAGCTCAATTGCCCTTCAGAAACAGTTTTCCAGCAAGCTCCCTAACTGGGCAGCTGCCTGTTTGTCTCGCAAGGACAGGACAAGGGGTAGTGGGTTTAATCTGAAGGAGGGTCGATTTAGATTAGATGTTAGAAAGAAATACTTTGCTGTTAGAGTTGTGAGGCACTGGCACAGGTTGCCGAGAGCGGTTGTGGAGGCCCCATCCCTGGAAGTGTTCAAGGCCAGGTTGGATGGAGCTTTGGGCAACCTGGTCTAGTGGAGGGTGTCCCTGCCCATGGCAGGGGGGCTGGAACTGATCTTTAAGGTCCCTTCCAACCCAAACCATTCTATGATTCTATGATTTTTGCAGAGGTTGACCAAATGAAATATGATGGTTTATGAAGGCATGGATGGTCACTTCTCCAGTTTGTGAAGGGGCATGGGGTGTGTGTGTGTGTGTGTGTGTGATATTGTTTGCATTATTGAACTGCCTGAGAACAGATCCTTACCTGTACCAGTAACGTGACCATCTGCTGACCACCATCCTTTATCACTTTATAGGAGTACCCATGATACCTTTTGTCTCACCCGGTGACACGTTTGGTAGTTTTGAGAGTGCAAATTTGCTGGGTTTGCTAGTTGCTGCTTTGGGGTTTCTTATAGCACTTCATCAAAGATGACAGACCATTTAATAAACTGCTACAATGTTCACGCCAAGATTTTCTTTTCATCAGTCAACTGTATTTGACTCTCACTGCCGAGACGTGGCTTGACATCCCTACCTTTGGAACTACAAACAGTTTTCAAGCCTTTGTAAAAGAACTGGAATTTTTCCTGATCCACAGCTTGCTGCTGCTCTTCTGTTTTTTTTTGCCTACCCTTTATCTTTAAAGAGAGAAAGCTTTGCTTGTGCTTATGTTTAACCAGTTGGCAAGAAACTTACTTTCCTGCTAATTTCATGCTATACATAATACATCTATAGATGTTCATAAGCTAATAGAATATCCATTTTCATCAAAACAGTCTAGATATTTCCACTTAGCAAAGCCATCCACCTTTGCTATGACATTGTACACTGTGTCCTGTGTCCCTGAGGCTTTTCCATTAGATTTCCTTTTTATTTTAGAACAGCAACAGACTAGATTTGGGTTGCATTTTGGCATATGTGATTTTGAATCATTCAATATTTAATCTCTGAGTGGCTTTGATGACATCTGATCACTACTGATGCCTAGACCAACCATCTATATCTTGCATGGGTGATGTAATTCTGACATCATGACCATAACATTATGGTGAAATGATGCATTTAACAATACTGTGGATCTTGGACTGTGTCTGCACCTGCACTGTCTTGCGCTTGCAAGCTAGCTTGCTAGCTGGCCCTCACCACAATGTTAGTGACAAGATACCATTTAGGTTTCCTTGCCAAAATGAGCATACTCTAGGACTTTCACAAAGCTTCAGATCCCTATAGATGAAACTTCCCTAATATGAAGAGTTTATCATTGTGTGCAATGAACTTGATGGTACTATTGAGATCCAATATTCTTTGACCTCAGCATGCATTGTAGCTCATGGCTAGGCACTAGCAATGATCATGCAAGACAGCTATTTGTAATACCATCAGTTAGCTGGAAACAATGTAGGGGTCCCTGACTCCTGCAGTGAAGAACACGTTCACTCCTAGCTATCAATACTCATGTTCTCAGCTGACTATGCATTAGACTACTCTTGTTTCTTCCAGTTGCATTTCTTCAGATAGAAAAACTTGCTTCTGAGTAAATTCATTGATTTATTTTCTCTCTCTTGATATGGAGGTACTTTATTCATTTGTGGAATGAAAGGCCCCACTTTTGAGAGGTTTTCATGCTGAAGCACTGGAGTACTCTGGAGCTACATATGAGGTATATTAGATTCAGAGGCAAAGGCTCAAACAAATACTAAAAGGAGAAGGCAGAGTGGGAACTCTAGTTTCCCAGCAGGAAGACCTTGTATATTGTACTATAATTAGTTTTCTCCATATCCACTGAGACTAAGACAAGAAATAAATAATTTAATTTATGGATATATCAATTTAAATTAGATAATTTCCTAATATCTACTTCTTCAGAAGTATTTTTTGGACATTTGAGGGGTATTTGAATTACTGTACTGAACTCTTTTCTTCAGCGATGCATGGGAAGATTAAGAACTGACTCGCACAAGTAGCACTGAGACTGTTTATTCAGATGAGTTCTTCCTTGAAGTTGCTGGGTAGCATGGGGATAGTGACTTACACACTGATAGTAAAAGTCGATATGAATGCACAAGGGCCGACTGCAAGAAAACCGTTCTGGTGCTAACATGGAGAAACTGCTGCAGATTAGCCGGCAGAAGGCATCCTCGGGCACTGTGGCCAGCGGTGCTCTCTCAGCATGGCGTGGACCACTGAAGTGCCTTGTGATTGAGCAAAGGTACAGTGGTAGAAAAACACATGGATTCAGTGAAATATATTTTTTATGCTTGGCATAAAAAAATTGCACAGGCAGCCAGCTTTGGATGCCTCTAGCAGGCTGGATCAATGCTGAAGTAGAGAGAGTAGGTGTTTATATTCTGCTTACGCATGTGGGATGGATATTGTTTACCCCAAATGGCTTGCAACACCCAATTTATTAATCTTTTCTCAAAGCATTAGCTGCATTCTCTGTACTGAACAGGCCAAAGATAGAAAGAGCTTCTCTTTTTAAAGAGCTTACAGGCTCAGAAGAGTCAGGATAAAACTGGCAAGACAGAAGAGAAGAAGACTGAATAAGGTTTCTTTGTAATTTCTTAAGGATTTATTCTTATCAAATTCAATCGTTTTATGTACTGTTTGAACAGAGAGTTCACTCAATATCTGTTAGGTGGTGAATGTTATCAAAGAGTCTCTGAAAGGCTACTGACCATAAGAGCAAGGCAGCATTTTATACCATAGTGTTATTATAAAAAGCACAGATATTATTTATTGGGGAAAGAAAGAGAGATACCTCAGCCTTTTTGTTTTTCTCATTGAGACATGCTTTTAGCACATTTAGCCTGGAAGTATGCATTTTATTCAAATGGAACTCTGGGAAATAAAACAGAAAAAATATATTTTTGCTTTCAAATTGACACCAAATATTATTAAAACCATAAAATAGATGTGATAGGAAACATTGCTGGCGCTTCTTATCTAAATCTGCAAGCACATTAGCATTGTTTGCTTTTACTCTCAGAAGTACACCTGCTGATTTATTCTGCTTGGAAACCACCACTTATGGTCAGTGCTTTCAAACCAAATTATGTCTATTTAGTATAAAATCACTAATCTGTTAACACTATTGTTTCTGTGCCCTCCTGCAGCAATGACAATTAATAAATTAACTTCCATCTCAGCCTAGTTTTCAGTAAGTACAACACAAGAGAAAATAATATCTGATTTGTAAAAGTTCATGCAAACTGAGGAAAAGATAAAGTTATTGTAGCTATGAATTACATATCGAAGATGAAAATTAAGGTTATCTGGTCTTAGTTTGGAAGATATAAGAAATCAGATCACTTTTTATTTGGAGCTGACTTATCTGACTGTTGCCAAATTTCCCAGTAAATCTGAAATGGACAGGATCCATCCAAGAGGAGAAAAGATTATCTTGGTTTTGTAAGCAAAATGCTAAACAGCAGAGTTACAAATACAGAAATATGGTGAATATTTCCTTAATGTGCTAAATATCCAAATAGTTTCTAATCAGGTCAAGTTTCTTTTTGGTGAGATTTTCTTTTTGTTAGTTAATTGTTATATCTTTCATGGAGATTGTCAGAGATGAGTTTTGCTTGCCTTTGTTCTTAAAACCTTTGCAATTCTTTAAAGACCTTTGTTTGGAGGATTGCACAGGAGAATCAAAAACTTACTCTTGTTTAACTGCAATCTACTGAAGGATATATAATTATTCACATTTTCCTTTGTTGGCCACTTTCTGTAAAAACTGTATCTTTCAAAATGACTAAATGAAACATAGAGAAATCTACTTCCTTCATTTCAGCCTAAAATATCTGTTTGTCAGTGTCAATTGTGCAAGGTCCATGAGCAGTGTCTCTGACAGTACAGGGACAAGTACAAAGTACAATACAGCTCGTATTACATTAGGAAACAAATTAACAAAGGAATATAAAAAATTTGCTTGGGATTCATGCATATTAACCAGTGAATGTATGCATTCTCATTAAATATGCATGTTTGGGTTGTTCACTTGATTACTCATAGGGCCAGAATCAAAGGAACTGTCCTGATGTAAGACTGCAGCAGCATCATAGAGGTTCAGGTGCCTACGTCTTATTGCTTATGCTATTTTTTGCTATTATTCCCTGACTCTCACTTTTACTGTGAGTCTTTAAATCCTCTGTAGCAAGGACAGACAATTTCTCTGCTGCAGAAAGGCTTGAGTGCCCTGAGCCTGTACTTTTTCCCAATTATCTCATCTCCCTTAGAGCTATAGACCATCCCAGCTGCAGTGATGCTGCTACAATGCACTTGCACGAGAGTCCAAAGACCAGACATTCCCCTGACATCAGAGCTCAGCTCCCTCCTGCCAGGCACACCTAAAGCGTGTGTGCCTCTTGCTGAGGGAGAGTGAGAGAGGAGAACATTGCCCACCTTTTGGCTTTCCACGAAACAGCTTTGATGTCACCTTTTCCATGCAATAGCCTAAATTACTTTCATTTACTTCTCAAGTTTTATCAATTTATGAGATCTAGAAGAGACAGGAAACCTTAAAAATAAACTAAGTGGGTAACCACCAGTGGATTATACAGATTCTGATTGCTGAGTACTTTTAACCTTGGTACTTGAGTAACCCTCGGAGGGATAATATTGAGTATGTCAGATGGGACCTATGCACAATTCACAGGCTGCCTTACATCAGGTGGTATATGGTGGTCCTCCCACTGCAACATTTTTTTCTATATTTCTTTACTTGTAATTGTGTTTTCAGATATAAGCTCTCCAATATTTATGGCTCCTGATCTCAGCTATTAGAATAGTAATCCTTAGTGTTGGAGTCACTAAGCATTCACATATCCACAGAGAAATTAAAGGCTTATTTCTGCTAATGCCTGAATGCAGGCAGACAGGATTGCTGTGGATCCAAGCATCTTCTAGTCAAGGCCTTCAGTGCTTGTTTCCAGGAAGGATATATAACACAAGCCTATAAAATTGCAATCTGTAAGATAATCAATAAGACAAACAATTCTTCTGGACTGTTGAATGCTTCATTTTTCAGATATTCTTATTACTCCTGTTACTATAGCTATTAGAGGTAGCATAACTTGTATAGTGTAAATATACAGGTTGGCAATTGATTGGAGTGACTTACACTGCAAATCTTAAGTGGTGTCGAATACAGATATGTAAGCCCTAAATTTGGAATTGTACTACTGGATTTACTAGCAAATAGTTATACCTTTGGGAGTTGCTAATGACCTACAGTCTTCTGCAGTGTTAGTGTCATTGTTTAACCCAGCTGGCAGCTAAAACAACCCCACAGCTGTTCACTCACGCACACACACCACCAGTGAGATGGGGGCAGAACTGAAAGAAAAAAAAAAGAAAAAAAAGAAAAAAAGTTAAAACTTGTGGGTTGAGATAAAGGCAGTTGAATAGGACCACCTGAAGTCAATGCTCAGCAAATCCCTGAGCTGCCCTGCCTCCTGGCCAACCCTCAGTTATATATGGAGCATGACCTCATATGGTATGGAATATCCCTTTAGCCAGTTTGGGTCAGCTGTCCTGGCTGTGCCCCCTCCCAGCTTCTTGGACGCCCCTGCCTCCTCATCGGCAGGGCAGTACGAGAAGCTGTAAAGTCCTTGACTGCTTGGCAACAACTAAAATAGTAGTGTGTTAACATGATTCTCATCCTAAATCCAAAACACAGTACTATACCAGCTGCTAGGAAGAAAATTAACTCTATCCCTGCCAAAACCAAGACAGTTAGGTTGTTAAAAATGAGAAGGAAAAATTAAAACTTCTAATTTAATGGCTGTTGGATGCTACCTGGTTTAGTATTCCCTTCTGGAAGCCAAAGGCTGATTGGCAAGCTCAGCAAAAGACAAAACTTTATTTGCTTCAAAGACTGTGCTGTCTAAGGCTGTGCTGTCTTTTTAAGTCCTTTAGATAAAGACTTTCTCCCTTTTGGTCTCCAAGAATTTCCTAAGGAAAGTAAATTATTACAAATTGGTGAGCAATATAATAGGATCTGGCAAACGTGTAGTGAGTGGAGGAGAATAAGTTTTTTCTCTTTAATGTATTAGTGCAATTAGTGTATTAAATCTGCTCTTTAATGTATTAGTGACAGAGATCCCCAGTAGACATATAATTGACCAAAAGATGAGGAGTTCTGTGGAAGGAAACATGGGACATTACAGATAATGCAGTTGGGACAGGGGAGTTAAATTAAGTTGTCAGAATTTGCAGCATTAACATTCATTTATGTCTTTTTAAAAATTAAGTTCTGAATATATCTGAGCAAGCTGTCTGGGCCCTAAACCTTTACTTGCAAAGCAATGGAATTTCAGTATTAGCAGACATACGAATTTTTTTGAAGTCTGTTTTTTAAAACTTTACCTCCTGACTGCTCTGCTACCCTCTGTTCATGTCTAGTATTTGACACTGCTACAAATAGTATCTAGCCATGGTTCTCCAAGAGCTTTGTACAAAACACTGAATACTTGATGAGTTGATACCATGGTGCCTCTCTGAAGTATCATTTCTATCCCATTTTTACAGATGAGGACACTGAGAGCTGAAAGAACTTGTCCTTGCTTGTAAAAGATCCAGGATTTAGATCCCAGCTTTATTGTGTATTATAATTTACATGACAATCATGAGCCATTAAACATCAGACAAATGAGTTATTGCTGATATGTGAGATATAGACGTGAAAATTGTTCTATGGAGGCTTATTACAAGAGCTGCAGAAGGTTACTGTGCTGCACAAATTACAAGCAAAATAATTTCATTTCATTAAAAATTTGTGAGGGTTTTATGCATGAAGCCTGTTTATAGTGAAGAGGATTTCTCTCCTGCTGCATCTTTGTTCTCAGCACAAAACTGTAAAGCAAATCTGTAGCAAAAATACTGGCAATGCATTTGTCAGTTCCTGTTATATATCAAACCAAATTCTTTTCAGCCTTTTGGAAAGGAGTCACTTAGGATATGTTCCAGACTGTGGAACATTATGTAAGTGTATTGGAGCTTTGACTCTCACATTGTTGTCTCCTTAATAAAGGCATGGTCTCAACTCTCTAATGTAGGTCAGTGTTAAGAGTGCCAAATTACTCAGGTGCTTCCATCTGGTCCCTATGGCATATTCGACACGTGCAGGCATTCCTTCAACCTCATCGTCTTCACTGTCAGCTGGTAACATCTGACCAAGGTGCCAAAGTTTAGCATTGGAGGATACAGTGGTAATTGTTCAGTTTAACACATGGATGTGCAATAGGAACAGCATTATGCTTAGGTAAACATGCGCCAAAAGTCCAGAGACAAAATTTGCATGTCCCTAATTAGAGGTTATTGTTCTGAAAAGATGGATTGCTGTCAGAAATAGATTTGAAATGGGCTATAAAAGGGTTCCAAATCACTGACTGTTTCAGTCATTTAGATAAGTGCTATACATGATGGTTTTCGTTCTGGTCTCACTATATACAAAATAGCCCCAAATTTCAGGATTGCTTCTGATGACAATTTCAGTATCGTATATCTGGAATAAGGTTAATTGTACTCCGTGTTAGTGCTGTAGGGTACAACTATGTAACTGAGATAAGGTCCATTTAGCCAACAAATACATTTTGTTATATCCTTTTTCCCCTTAAAGGAAAAATAAAAATGATGCAAGTCAGAGACTGTATGGTTTTGTCTACTGGCAAAGTTCCATCTTATCGCTGCATTGGCTGATGTCTGGCTCAATACAAAGCAGAATAATTTACTGAGCACCATCAGAGCACTCACTTATCAGTGCTGCATTAGCATCAAAGAAAACTCTTCTGCCACTGAAGCTTACAGTCAGAAGTTCCAAGTAAAACTGCTGAAATTCTTGTTTTACAATCAAAACAAAACAATTGGTTTCCCTGTTCCTCTTCCTCTGCAATCTGGGACTAAGCCTAGCACTATTTTATCTCTGAATTGGGGAGAAAACATAGAAAACTGACAGTTGCTCTCTCTTCACATCCCTGTTTTAAAATTTACTTCTTTGTTTATTTTTTATATGAATTAGTAGCTCACAGCATTAAGCGTAATTCTTCCACTAACAGAATCCTTTCATCAGTTTAGGTCAAGACTTCAAACCAACCATTCACAGATTAAACACATGGTGCAATTCACAGATTGCACAACACAATGCAATCAATTGGAAGTTGGTAATCCACAATACTTAATACAATTAAGATGAGTCTAAGATACATAGATAAGAATATTGTACAATTCTCATTAGTAAAAAATGTTTAGATGCCAAACATCCAGACTTCTTCAAAGATTTTTTTTTTCCTCCAAACTTCTTATCATTCTTGTTATTCTCTTTCCATCTACTTTGAGTATATTGCTTAAAACTGGATACATTAGTCATCATTGCTGATTCTCTTCCAGTTCTTATGTAGACACTTCCTAAAGACTGAAAGTATCATGTTAACTCATATTGCCTTTGTGACTCAGTGTCACCTCCTCTAGCTCTTTTTCCACCAGAAAGGTGCCTAAGATGTTTTTTCTCAATTTTGTATGCATCTTCTTGATTTCCTTTTCTTGAATGAATGCTTGTCACAGTTGGCTATTGTTAATTTCAGACCATTTATTCAAAGTTATCAAGCTTACATTGAAACAGAACCTATTTCTCCCAAATGCTCACAGCCTGCCATGTTTGAGAAGATGCACAAGGGTATAAGCACACTGTATTACATCAACCAGATCCTTAACAGAAATATCAAACTGAAGTGGAAATACCCATCAAATGCGACAGAATAGTCGCTGGGTCTTGCTTTTTTCTGAAAGTGTTTCTCTTTAACTGTTTACCCAACAGTAATGAATCCTAAAAACTTGCTGACCTTTCTGTTTTATCACTGAGGACTCTACTTGCAAGTGGATCTACCGAGTACTTTTTCTCTCAAATGGCCTAACTTCATCTTAGACCACTTGTCCACAAATGCAAGTACCTTTGGAGATAGCTGCTTTTAAGTCCACCCTGCAGAAGGCCTTCTACCTTTCTGGCTACCCCAGCTGGCCTGTGGAAACCTGTAGCCTCTCTCCACAAACCTTGCCCTGTATGCGTTCAGTCAGTCAGGCTCCAACAACGCTAGAGTGCTCCTGGGAGCTTTTAACTGCTTTTTGCACGATCCCCTAAAATAGGTCTGCTCAAAAACGGGATAGAAAATTTTGTTGCTGAGAAATATCACTTAGCAAAAATTGGAAAGGACAGTTTTAGCAACTGAAAAGCTTTACAAGAGTGTATCCATTTTGATGAAATTGTGTATAAAAGACAGTAGAAAGGATTTTTTCCAGCTCATTTCATTTCATTGGCAAAATATGTATTTTCTAGTTTGTTGTTTCAAGTTATTATTTTAACTTCCATTTTCTGTGGTTTTACCTTATTGAAAAAAAAAAATCTTTTGCTGGTTATGAATCACTTTCAGTTTTAATTTTAATCTTTTTGGAAATATTTTTTTCTTCTCTCAAATTCAGAATGAAAACCATTTCAAGTCTTAGAATTTCCCGTGGGAGACAAATTTCTGTTTCCAAACCCTTTTACTGCAACCACCAACTCATTCCATATTCCCTTGTCTTTTGCCCAGAGCACTCCAGGCATTGTGGTTTCCTCTCCGTAGATAAAACCTTACCGGTAAGAACATTTTAGATTCTCAGCAGAAGAGATATAATTCCTGTGACAAAAAGCCATTCCTCTAGTGACGCGTCTTTGACTAACAGTGGAGGAATAACAGATTTGCAGATATAGTATTGCCTTATGCAGATGTTAGAGTAATATCGTCATTGATATTTTACTGGGCTAGACAACTTGTTTCAAAGAAATTTCAAGTATTGTTGAGGCCATAGACATACTTGTGTTTTGGCTCTGTGAAGACAGGACAAATAGATATGACCTCTTAGAAGCAACTCTACTGCGTTATCACTGTGGGTTCATGTTCAGGAACAAAAATTTTTTTCCTCATTCTTTGTTAATGATAATTCTCTGCTCAGCCCAAAGACGTCTAATTAAAGAAGAATAAGGATAGCCGTTATAAAATAACTGCTTTAAAACATCCCTCCCCACTTTTTTTAATATTTTTTTTTCCCCCTATTTATTGTGCTATAACCACAGTGCTAATGATTAGGGTGAGAATTCATCTCCCATTTTCCCCACACATTTACATGTTTGCGATGTAGATGACCAAATTAACTGTACAAACTGCATTTATAAGCCGTGGAGAAAACCAGGTATTTTAACCAATTTGCCATAGGCACCCTGGAAGTGCCCACTTCTTCCTTGGCTGTATAGGCACTGCCAGAATTCCAGCCCACTTGTAAAATGACCCTGAATGTCAGAAAATAAGAATGAGCAGTAATTGATGAAAGCACCAAGCCTGATGCATAATCCTGTCACATTTCTCACCTTGTGTGACACATAAACCATAGCCAGATCCCATATCAGCACAACCCTGGAGCAAACTTTTTCCTCAGGTCCCTGCAGACAAGATCCAGCAATGGTGCATGGATGTCCTATCATTGCATGTGTGGAGTGTGGCCTCCTGACAACTCCTGGGGATGCATTTGGATGTGCAGTGCTGTGCTACCAGCTTAGTGGGAGTCCTCACCTTCTGCGTGGGCGCAGAGAAGACCAAAGTGCTGTATGGAAAGGAAGTGATAGGCTCCAGGGAGACAAACAACAGGTAGCTCAGGAAAGGACAGAGGTAAAAGTTGCAATTTTGGAATAAAAGGAAAGCTGCATGACAGGGGATGCATTCTACTGAGAATTATGATGTCTGTGCAGAGTGGAGAATGCACTGAGAGTAGAAAACTGTTTTGAAAACTCTATGCCAAGCACCTTTGATGTCTGAAAGAAAAAGCACATTAAAACTGAAAAAATATCTCAAATTTATCTTAATATGGACTGGTTTTACTTTGAAATAAGAATTGCTATGAAGATTGCTATGAATACTTGACTGAGTTAATGCCTGAGGCCAATGATTCCTGTCTCAGTCTCTGCTAGAGAAAGAGGCTTTCCTTGAATTTATGCTAGTATCGTTATTTAGTCTGTCATGCTTTTACTGTAGGGAACAATAAAAACATCTTTATTGTTTTAAAATTTTAGTTGTCTTTGAAATAGCTGGGGATTTTGTCATCCAAATACAGGCACTTCTGTTTCTCTGAGGTTTTTATGGGAATAGTAATCAGAGATAAAGCTATTAAACTGCCAGCCTGGGATCATTTTATGGCGTATTTGTGAGTAAGTATGATTATGAATGTTACAAAAAATTCCTTCTGAATTATTTGTCAGATTTGTGCTGCTGCGTAATGTATAGAGGGAAGATTACTGCATGCAGCTGTCTGTTATCATAAATTAATTTAGCACTGCACTTAAAAAAAAGCACTGGCCTGACAACATTGGAACCAGAGTCCTTAATTCATGGTCTTTCTCTGCTCAGTTGTTCATGTTGCAGTTTTGATGGGAAGTATTCTGTAATGATTTCTTCAAAGGTGAAGGTAGCACAGGAAGACATGAACTTATAGGTGTTTGTGCTTCCTTTGGCTCTGCAAATTGAATACTGAAATGTGTGGGACTGGTGGGCAACAGCTGGCTTCTCTGGAGAGAGATGGAAAGAGTTATGTGAAGATAACTATGATGTGGATATTGGGTTAAATTAGAAAGACTTTAATCCTAATCTAGGAAATATTTTATGGGTCTACATTAGGGCAGCCAAGAGACTGAGTCAGCAGTTGCAAGTATGTGACACAGATAAAGTACACTGACTGACTTGAGAGTGAAAATCATGACGGTTACTGATGCCAGGAACGATGTGCTTAGGATGACAAAGACTGTGTCCTTTCATTTTATTTAAGATGAAGTCAGAGGCAAAACACCCAGTGGGTGGCACAATTATTTATTTTTTCTCTCAGTTTCCCAAGACAATTCCATCTCTTCCAGAGGCCCTACCATAGCTCCCGGTTTTCCTGCCCATCCGTCCTTTGTCTGGATGCAGCACAACACTACTGAAATACCCCTCTGGGAAGTATCCAAGGCTTTCGTACTTCAAAGACAGCCAGAAAAGGCTTGGCCCAGAGCTTGGCCAACCTCAGGGACCAGCTGGAAAGCCTCAGTAGATACTAGAAACCAATGGAAGCAAAAGGAGGAGGGGAAAGGAGGTCCTGCGACGGCAGGAGCTGGACAAGAGAAGAGCAACAGCGCCAAGTGCACAGATGAGTCCCTGTCAGAGCTCTCCCTGGCCAGAAGAGGAGGTGGGAGTAGGTGATGTGCCAGGACCTTCCTCCTGGGCAGCCTGCTTCCTGCTCCTGCACTCCCTGCCGTCTCCATCTGACTCCCCACCACAGGGTTAGATGCATTTCTGCTTTGGGTACGTATGAGCAAAAATGGTGGTAGGTGAATTATCCTGCTGGGCTGCCTTTGGTTTACTTACTTACGTTAATGTATAGTTGTACCTGAAAGTTCCCTTCATAGTACCCTATTTTGCTGTATTTAGACATATTGTGCTGCCCAGCCAGTTGAAGTGCTTGAATGGTCTCCTAATTCCTCGGGAACAGTCTCACTACTTGTTGAAAAGAGGTTTTGCTGTAGGTTTCTTTCAAACAGCTTCCTGCTGGAATCACTCTTTTTTTTAAAAAAAAAAAAAAAAAAAAAAAAAGGGAGCTCTTGAGGTCTCTCTTTTGAGAGGAAGGAGATACAGGTTTGAGCCTTTTGAGCCTGAGAGGCAGGAAACAAATGTAGGCAACACACATCCTGAGAGATGTTGAAAATCATCTGGGCTGATGATGGCTATGACTCCTCCTCCAAAAGTTTAATGATTCTCTTGACTGTTTTTGTTATAAAGCCCCTCTCCCCCCCCACCCCCCCAAAAAAAGGGAAAAAAATAAAAGAAAAAAGAGGAGATTTGTTTGGGTTTAATGGAACTTTTTTACACTATCAAAACAAAACAAACTCTCAATTTTTTGGCAGGAAAAAAATGAAATTGCATTTGACCCCTATTGTCAAATGATCAAGGTATGCTTCGTAATTTTGCATTCTCTTTACTGACATTATTTCTGATGGTATTTCAGATGTCTTTTAACTTTGTACTTTACAGATATAAAATTCTACTTTCCTCTCTACAGACATTTCCTCCTACTCCTTGCTTAATCTTAAGCACTACCCTTATTTTTCTATCTACACCCACACCCAGGAATAATTTCCCTATCTGAAAGTGATTTTTTAAAATTTTCTTTTTTCCACTCAACTGAAACTTTCAATAAAGAAAGGCAGCATACCTTCTGTCTTTAGTACTAAATGAGTTCCATTGTCTTCAACGACTTCTTTGGTGAAAAATGTGATGAAAAAGGTTCATTTCTCTCCTTCACACATTTTCACAGTATTTCGAATGTTGCTTATTCCATAAATGCTAAGTAATATAAGTTCATCTTACCTGCTCCATGTGCTTAGACTTTTGCCTCTGAAATGCAGCAGAGAATACATTCATATTCTCCAGTGTGCATCTGTGGTCCTGCAAAGACTTGTTTGCACTTATTTTACTTCATGCTTCTTCAATGGTCCAATTAATTCTGACAGAGTCTTTGCAGGACTGGGACCCATGAAACCGATTTCTTGGAGTGCTATTTTGAGGGTGTTCTTGTGACATCCAGTAATAACTTTGCCACTAAGAATAGGACTCATTTGAACCAGGTGCTGTACAAACTCAAGGTGACCCCTGCCTGATTCCCAGCATTTACATCTAATCAGAGATTAAAAAGGGCAAACGTGGAAAATAGAGAAGAGGAGAAGAGGAGGAGGAATGAATGAGTGAAAGTCTTGCAGAGACCTAGTATTACATAGCAGTCTGAATCATCAAGATATTTCTTAAAGGCAGGTTTTTAAAAGGCACTTAATCATGAACCCAGTTTGCATTTAATCCCTTTCATTTTTCTTGTGTTGATTTTATTTATTATTCTCACTTCCATACCAATAATCCCTAATTATCTGTCACTATAGAGTCTTTGCAGAAAGAGTGTCTAGAAGATGCACTTTATGTACAGAAGACTTGATAAGTTCCTCTTACATTCCAGCACATAAATGACAAAGACTCTTATTGAAAACTCTTCTGATTAGAGCTAGATAGAAAATACTGGCAAAGACCGGTCTACACATTCCAGATGAATTCAAAGACAGGCAGCAACCAGAAGAATACCACAGACTTTAAGTTCTTCCTTTTCCTTCTTTAAATTCTGACAGCTGCCAAAAGGCGAGAGAAAAAAATGATAGAAACAACAATGTAAATGTTTAATAATGAACATATTGTGCGTGGAGTGCAACACCCTACTTCAAGAAGAAAATTGATGCTGTCTGTCTTGAAAACTTTCACTTACACTAATACATATATTCCAATATATTCCTATATTCCTATGTGACTACATCCTAAGAAGTCTGCAATTTGTTTCAGAGCTCTGAACATTTTTGTGGAGTCTAAAATATAGGCTGTTTACTCCAAGTTTCAAAAGTGAAAGAACACCCTTTAGCTAAAAGAAACGGATAGAAAAAAATACTTGGTAGTTCTTGTTTACAGTGGAAAATTGACTCAAACAAAATAAACTTACAGGACTTCTAACATGTAAGAAATTTCCTGCAATGAGTTCTTGCATGACACTTTGCTAAACTTTCCCTATTATTACTGTTCAAGTGTGTCATTTATTTAAAGTGGGTAGAATAAAAATTTCTATCAGAAAAGAAATCAAAACAAGACAAAATACAGTAGATCCCACTTATTTTTACAATCATGAATTGGTTCAATTAACTCAGAAATTGCCTTACAAATGTATAGTAACAGCTGTGTTGTGTTGTAGCTATACTAGTCTAAGAACATAAGAGGCAAATAAAATGTGTAGGGAGATTTAACAGGTTTTATCAGGCAGTCTGATGCAGAGATGAAGAGCTTTGGTACTTTCATGGTATCTGACAAAGCAGCAAAAAACTCAAAGCTAACCAAAAGTTAGACACAACTGTTTATATTTTAATTTAATTATACTAATAAATTAGATGATGAGGGAAAAAAGGAGTAATTAACACTTTTGGAGCTCGCAGGTATGGCAGTGACAGGCTCAGCTGTGGTGGAGCGGCCAAGAGAAGTGGTTCGCACAGGAGTAACAGAGAGATCAAACAGGACAGAGAAATACCATAGTGGTTTCTAAAACTGGTGTGTCTTCTGATTTTTTTTTTTTTTTTATTATTTTTTTCAGTAGTGAATTTAGTTCCCATCTCTCAAAGGCATTTTGTGGACCTTTGAAGATGTCTGACTTAGGTTAGAGGCAGTTTTTTGTTAAGCTAGGTAGATGTAACCATCCTCTGCCAAGGTGCAGAGGTAATTCAGTGCCACCCATACGGTTTCCCTGTGTGCACTGAATGAAATATATAATTCACTGAAATACTCACATGTTGTGTTGAGAGTTCCTGAGCACTTTCTTCTGGGGAACAATTATCATGGTGGTTATAAAGGTAGGTATATAATTTTTGTTCTGGAGCAGTTTGATTGCAAACATTTGTCAGCTTGTGGGCAGGCATCCACAATGGGTTTGAGATGTGTTGTAGGCTCAGGTGAACGGTGGGAGGGGAGAAGTGGGAATACATATTTCAAAATACAATCTTCTTCCAGTCCAGGTTATACTGACCCAGACATATATTGTGAGTTTTAATAAATTTTATAGAAGTCATACTAGTTTCTCCTTTTCATCAATATGGCAGTTTGTCATTGACTGTTGTGGAATTTGGTAAATTGATTTTGAAATAGATGCATTGCAGAATGCTGTCAACATAGTTATTACCTTTGTGATAGAAGTCAAGGCTTTCGGTTGATGCTGAGTATGTCATCTATAAATCTTAACTCCAAACTTACGGTGTATCAAATATAGGCTAAAAATGCCTCAATAAGGGATATTGGCAACTCAGACTTGGGTAAGAGCATTCAGTGCCTTTGAAACTGTGCCCTTATTTTACAGAAAGGATATGTAGAGGAAAGTGAATTACTGTATGGATGGGTTTGACAAGGCACTTCAGAGGAAAACATGACTGTTTTGTTCTTGTGGCTGCTGGAGAAAAGGAGTCTTGCCATGACACTGTGGGATGCTGGTGTAAGGGCAGGCAATATGGTGGCAAAGCTATAGTGTGTGGGAGGTGGTCTGTGCTATTTTTGAAAACTCTTGCCCTTAGCTGACAATTAGGAAGGAGGATGATTTTTAAAAATCTTTGTAATTCTCTAGGAGAATTACCTTGGACTGGATAATGACAGGTTTACCAAAATTCCTTTCTCCCCCACCCCCAGATATCTTAGGAATTGTATGCTAATGTAAAACTTGTGACATGCTCAGATATTTTTTTTTATTATGCAATTTAAACCTTAAAATGTGAATTATTAGAGTTCAAGGAAAATAGACTATAATGTCTGCATTTATGTAGTTGGAGGATCATTTCCTTCAACATTAATTTGATCACAAGGTACATCCCATCCCTGTGGTATGAAAATAATTACAGAAATATTATTAATATACAGCAAGCATCTATCCTCACTCTTAGCTGCAGCTTTGGCCTCCAATATTATTTCAATATAAAGTGTTTCAGAGTTGTCCTTCAATCATATTGTTCATTTCTTTGTGGGAATATCAGCCCATAGTTACTAAGAAATTGCTCTCCTGCCCCAAGAATACTGCCAGGTATGGTGATCCCCAGCCTTCTACCTGACCTTTCAATATGCATTAATTAGTTTCTTTTGTTCCTATCGTGGTTTAACCCCAGCCAGCAGCCCAGCCCCACACAGCCACTCGCTCACTCCCCGCCTCAGTGGGATGGGAGAGAGAATTAGAAGACTGAAAGTGAGAAAACTCATGGGCTGAGATAAAGACAGTTTCATAGGTAAAGCAAAAGCCACACGTGCAAGCAAAGCAAGACGAGGAATTCATTCCCCACTTCCCATGGGCAGGCAGGTGTTCAGCCATCTCCAGGAAAGCAGGGCTCCATCATGTGTAACCGTTACTTGGGAAGACAAACGCCATCACTCCGAACATCCCCCCCCTCCTTCTTCTTCCTCCAGCTTTATATGCTGAGCATGACGTCATATGGTATGGGATATACCTTTGGTCAGTTGGGGTCAGCTGTCCCGGCTGTGTCCCCTCCCAACTCCTTGTGCACCCCCAGCCCCCTCGCTGGTGGGGTGGTGTGAGAGGCAGAAAAGCCCTTGGCTCTGTGTGAGCACTGCTCAGCAGTAACAACAACATCCCTGTGCTATCAACACTGTTTTCAGCACCAATCCAAAACACAGCCCCGTACTGGCTACTATGAAGAAAATTAACTCTATCCCAGCCAAAACCAGCACAGTTCCTATTAGCAGATGAAAGCCAAATAATAAAGCAGTGTTTAAAGGTGTCTACAATCCTTATCACAGGTGTTTTGAAGTGAGCTGTCAACCAGATTTTGTTAAGGTGCCACAGTTGCATGTGGAGCAGTACGCTGGCTCAAAGGCTGCCCAAAAATGAAGGAGGATTTCAGTGTTTTGGTGTTGCAATGGAAAACATTCGTGATTTTTGCTACAGTTTCCACTCTAATTCCACATAATGAAAGTTTTTCTACTAATCTGTACTTAAGAAAACATAGACGATTTCCACTTTCATTGAGTGAATGTGGTCATGAGTAGTTCTTTGTAATATGATAGAATATGAGACCTTCTCATCAGATTCAACCTAGCTTTTGCAAGATTAGTTTTTGCAAAATGGACATCAATAGATACAAAATATCTTGCCCTTTTTATGTCTAGAACTGCCATTAACATGCAAGATTGAAATCAACCTGGAATAAATAAATATATATATATGAAACAGTTAACAAAGCCTTACTAAATTATTCCAGGAAGTTTAAAGGTGACATCTATTTAACTCATTGTTTTCTAACCTAGTTAACAGCAGTCAGAGTGATATTTAATTCAGCTGAAAAAAATAGGCTCAAGGTGTTGGAATGAGTAAGGCTTGCCAATGAACCTCTTTTGCCATGCAAGATCACATCACTTATCTTAATTTTTAAGGAATGAGATACATCTGAACCCTGTGCTAGGTATAAGCAACTGCTCTGAAGAATGTACAGGTGCATAGAAGAGAGAGTACTAAAGTGTTACCCAACTGATCCTAATTCAGTGTCTTTTCCTTAGAGTATCTAGTACTATGCATTAGACCATGTGGAAAAACAAAGTCTCGGCTAGGTTAAGTGCCAAAAGCCTCCATGTTTTGGGAAGTTTATTTGCAATTTCCACAATTACAGGGTTTTTTGTGCTTTGAAGCAGGAGGGTTGATATTCCTTCTGGACCTAATGCAAATGTCCAAGATGAGGTTTCTTGCTCTCTAGACTGGAACCAATTACAAGCTGCAAAAAGAAGTTATTCATAAACTGTTTAGTTCATGTATTTTTAAACTATGTCTTGATCAAACTGTAATAGCAACTTTACTGCATATGTGAGAAATTTGCATTGCAAATGCAAATAACCGTAAGGCTATGAGCCAGACCTCCTACCCTGCCCTATTCCTCCTCACCACACATTTGGCTTGTTCTTTAGATCTAATGAAATGTGCAAAATGAGCATGATGGTTCTGCCCTCTGTTGATCTCCAGATTTTCATAAGCTTATAAGGTCTCCAGGGCAGGAATGGTTTCAAACCAGCCTCTAAGCTTTTTCTAAATGTGTATAATTAGGTTCGTAAAATTGCTTATATTTTAAACTCAGATCAGAAATTGTGAGATGATTTCCATTCAACTTAACCAAATATTTCAGCTTTGGCATAGACGAAAGCATAAAAAAGTATGGGATTAAAAGGAATTAGAGTATTATAAGCTACTAAAAATGGCCTAATGTGAAGTTTTACTTCTAGGGAGACCGATAACTGCTGTTTGTAAATCAGTGAGTTTGGCTCAGTGTTTGCAGGCAGTTTGTATGTTTTGTATTTAAAAATACTTCATGGAAGATTTTGGGGGACTTTAAGCAGTGATTTCCAGGCCTCTCCTGATATTCTACTCTTCTCCACTCCTGGCTATTCCTTGTCCTCTGGAACTTGGCCACAGCCTCACCTTTCTTCATCTTCCTTGTTGTTCTGACCATCCCAACCAACACCTCATTGCCAGCAAAACATTAGCGATAACCAGTAAAATGTGTTAGCGTGGGCTCTGCTCCAAGCCACTTCTCCCAGGAGACCAGGTGGACACAGGGTTTGCTTCCATGGGTACGTTCAGACGAGCTTCAGGTCCTCTGCTTATTGTCCAACCAGGATGGCCACGCGGCAGCCCTGGGAGCCATACTGATGTGTGAATGCCTCACCTGAGCTAATCAGCAAGGTAGAGTGACTGCGTTAGGTGTTTCTGTATATGAGCTATGTTGCTTTTGGATCAGACCTGGTTGTGCCCACACAGCTTATAGTGCCAAACATAGGAACTCTAAGGTTTGTTTTCATCCGTGCCTGTCACATTTACCATTTAGGGGATCTATTCTACAAACATTTCTTTGGATCCTAATTTTACTATTTAGAGTTGTTATATTAGGTCTCTTTGTGAAGGCTAGACTTTGGCAAAGGTAACATATTGCTTTCTGATGAAGTGGCAGGCGGCTTCCCTCACATCATAACTTTAGCTTAATTGCTTTTGAAAAATGACACAATGTGTTGTTGTATCTTGCAAGACATTAAATGATGTGGAAAATCCATTAGAGATCCCACTGAGATGTGGATAACACCCAAGGACCAAACAAGCAGCTCTGTATTTGCTAATTTCCAAACCTTAAGGCATGAGCTTCAGAAGTGTTCACATGTATGGTATATCAGATAAAATTAAATTTTTATAAATAAATAAAGCAAGCCGATAGCTGTTGGCTAAAGAGCAATTCAAAACAAAAATGCTTTGTTGTTCCGTGATCTGTTGTCTGCACTGGGGTAGTTTAAAGTTGGAGGTAATGAGGTTAGTGTCTATGCTCAGGCAGTATAAAATAAAGCTGCAGGCATGAAGGAGAAAAGCTTCAATATGTGAGTTTCCACCTGGTTTCTTCCCTTCTGGTAGAAGTTGGTTTCTGGCAAGCACCAAGCTCCAGATCTGAGGGAAATAGCTGTTAAACTAGAAAGCTTTTAACTTGCAGAAATGGGTATGGATGAAAGACTTAAAAGGACAGTAAAGCACGAGAAAATAACTTTTCAGTGACATGCCAGACTTCATCAGAGGTTTCCCAGAGGACTTGGAGGCAAAGGGTGCCTCTCAGAACCGAGGCAAAACCAAGCGGCACTTCATTAAACTGCTGTGACCATTTCTTTTTGATCTGGATCTTGTGATCTCACAACCTTGTACAGCACTGGCTGAAAAAGGAGGTCTATAGCTGCAGAAGCGAAGCTCCTGCAGATGTGCAAACATACTTGCACTTGCTGGCTGCTTGGGGACCCAGCTGCTAGCAGTGGCTGGGGTTCCTCCTGCACGTCTCTCTCCATGTTCGTTTGGAGGGGGGATGAACAACCACCTCTGCCAGGATGAAGACTGGTTAGCCCAAACCTCTCCTGTTTAAGGTGTTCTGTGGTTGGGGGTTTTTTTGGTTGTTTTTTTTTTGTTTGTTTGTTTCAATCCCTCTCCCCTTCCATGGCACTTATTTTGCAAAGCATCCACTAAGACACGTCTCAGATTGTGCCTTGGGAATCCAAGCTAGCCAGGAGAGTGAAAGAAAAAGATCTGGGGGGAGAGTGAAGGGAAATAATGCTATGGAAGGGAAATTTCAAAGATTATAATAGACAGATTTAGATTTGTAAAAAATAAATGAGGAAAGGAGGAGATTAGAATTAAGATACTGAAAAACTGTTAAATTAATTTTTACAAAGAAAGGGATAAGATGATGCAAACCAAGCAAAATGTTTAATTTAGCAACAATTCTGCCCTGTCTGTTTCCTCAGTACTTGTTAATTGTGTGTCTGATTTGGCAAGTACAGACGTAATGTGAAAATGTTAGGAGAAAAGCTGTTATTAAGTTATCACCAACCAGTTTGGAGCTGTCTCTGGCTTTTTTTTTTCACATCCTTAGTCCTCTCAGTAAGGTTAAGCATAGCCACTGCAGGTCATAGGCTCCAAAAAAAGTGAATTAGCCTCTCAATACTGAGGGTCACCCAGGAAGCAGTTTAATTAGAGTGGGGAAACACTGATAGAAAGTGTCACGCTATACAGGGAGAATGAACTTCTGAGTAGGTCTCAGCTTGCATTGAAGCAGAAGAAATTTGTCTGATCATCCGACCTTATGATTTTTAGTTCTTGTGCAGTCACTTTTTTAAAAAATATTCGGAAAAGAATTTCTACTCAGTATAAAATAGTTCCAGTTAAAAAATAAGTATTTAAGAAAAAAAAAAAAAAAAGATTAAAACCCAAATACCGATTCAGCATGCCAGAGAATGCAGTTACTGTAACTGATAAGAAAGAAAGAAAAAGCCAAGATATAATCATAGTGTTTTCAGTTTGTATTCTTTTTCCTAAGCACAAGCTTTGCGCTAGGTCATGACCCCAGTCTATGACCTTCATCCCCATTAAAATTTAATGAAAAACAGGATGCTCGGTTATTTCTAAAAATCCTAGCTGCTTTTATTTTGTTGTTGTTTGTTTGCTTTTTTGTTCTGTGGATCTTGTGAAGTTGTTACCTCCCAGCAACCTCATGCTTGGCTGCTGTGATCAGCACTGCAATATTGCCGGATTACTCTAACCACAGCAGCAAGCAGAGCCCACAGGAAGACGTGGGACACAGGGAAGAACAACAGGATCAAGCATTGAGAGAGCAAGTACCAGAGAAATTTAAAAGATCCTGCCATCCCTCGTACCCTTGTGAATAACGGAGGAAAAGCAAAGCCTGCCAGCTGTGACAGGCTGACTGCTGGGGAGGCAGGAACAGGGTGAGGCAGATACAGAGGGAGACCGTGTAAAAGCATCGGATACAAGCAGGAATGTCCTGTGGAAAGTAACGATGAGTAACAGCGTGTCAGGCTGAGAGATGCTTTTTCACCGGTGGATTTGTAATGGGGGTGCTAAATGGTAAATGAAGATCCTAACTGTTTTTCCAAGAGCCAGCGTGGAAGCCGTGGAAGCCGTGCAGCAGAAAACGTGGGTGTTTCACATGGTCTCCCACCAGAAGCCATGGGCATAACTGTCCCTCTTCTGTGTCTTGAGGGTAGCATAACCCAAATTCTCTAGTGAGTGGATACTTTCCATTCTCAGATTTGATTAGAGCAGTTTGGCTTCTTCATCCTTGGGTTTTATGGCAGGGTGGATGTTGCCTGACATCAGCTTCCTGGGTTGTCAGGAGACAAACGCTGTCAGGGTTTGAGCTGTGTTTTAATCCTGGCTCCACCTTACCTTTAACGCCATCAAAACCACTGTCTAGCTGAGAACAGCCAACTTTTAAGATAAACACACAGACTTTAAAAAAAGGCAAAGAATCCCTTAGTGATATTTCCTATTTGGAGAGGAGGAGCTGTCACATGGATCATGATCAATTAGCCATGAAGAAAAACATTTCAAGCCCTTAAATAGCAGCAATGTTCTGAACTGGGGAGTAGAATAGATCAACACTGCTCTGTATTTAATGACAGCGAATTTATTCTGCACAGCTTTCTCCAGAGATTAAAAAACAGATGTTCACCTATAAGTATCAGAAACTAGATTTCTCTGAAATGAACAACCCAAATACAATTCTTGCAGGGATAGCTAAAAAACAATATAGACTCCATCCAATATATATATTACTTCTGCAGCTCCTTTCTTTCTGGCATTTTAAGAGCTGCAGTGACTGGCAGGGAGACTGACAGGAGGCAGCAACCACACCATGCTTCTGTCTTGGTATCATGGCTAATAAAGCAGTGTTTGACTCCGGGAAATTCAGTCTGTGTGAAAAACCTATGGCTGTATCAGCCTTCTCTTCCTCACATTCCAATTTTGAAAGATTTATAACATATCTCAATAGTATTTACACTTCAAGCTTCTCTAAAGCTCTTTTTTTTTTTTTTTTTNTTTTTTTTTTTTTCCTTAAGGCAGAAGATATTTTTGCTTGTTTGCATAACGGGGCTTTCTGCTATAGCTGCTTGGCATCACCTGTTTCTAATCCTTGATTTACACAGTGCTTTTGGCACTTCCCCAGCTTTACTCTACCGTACTTGTAAAGAGTACGCTTAGCACGGGCTCTAGCTGTTAGTTTCCAGGAGGGAGGTTGGTGATTACCCCTGCCTCCCAGCCACAACAAAACCAAAATGCTCTATGAAATGCTAAGTGATGCTGTGGTCTCCAAGTAAAGCTTTAGTTTCTTGTATACTGTGAAAAAGTATCAACTCACAGCACCAGAAAACAAACCTATTTTTTGCACGTGTACCCTTGTTACGGAGCCTAATGATGCCATTCAAATCTTTGTATTTCTCTGTCTTCTTTTAAAGCTTTTCTTCTCCATCAACAGATGTGTTGTATTATCAAACATATACAGGTGGGCTCAGAAAAAAGGGACAAGAGACACTAAAAGAAGATGGTACCATATTCATGTTGAAGAATCGCTGCCTTTATTATCAAACACACTCAAGACCTATATACTTTTAGTAAGATTAAACTGTGTTTTGAGCAGAAGGTGTGAGAGAACGTAGAGAATTATATTTCCCTGAAAGCGTATGCATTTCTTCTAAAATAGGCTTCATGCAGGCAGGTCAGTAGGAAGAAATTAGTGAACTTGTGCTATATAAATCCACCAAATAGAGAGAGTAAATCAGAAAGAATCAAGATATCACAGGTACTACACAGCAAGTCAGAAAGGACTTACGGTATTGAACAGATCAAAGTAACCCTGGGTTTGGTGGCAGGGAAGTAACCGCATTCAATTTTTGAAGTGTTTTCAGTACCATTCCTTCCATACTTGGATACTCTTGGGATTTTCTAACACTGAATAAACTCTGAATTTTGTTTGAAGATTGCCTAGTCAGCCCTGTTACCTTTCCCTAGCATATTAAAGAACTACAATTTAAATTTCTTGGATCTTGCAAATCTAAGAGATGGTTTCAGAAAGCATGTGAATTGTGAATATTTTCCAAAAACATTCTGCTCATTTTCTGAAAATTGTATCATTCTTAAAAACCATGTGAGCTTCAGATGTGTTTGCAACTAAAATCTGTACAGGTGACAAATCCAGTTCTCAAAGGGAGCCAGTATGTGCTGGCACATGAGGATGGCCCTTGAGAGAGGCTTTCTAGCATTTTCTAGAGAGGATAAGGGCCAGGAAAGGGTGCAGGAGGATGCCAAATTTTCTATATTGCTCCTTTTGAAAGCTCATACCTCCACTTCTAAGTTCCCATTTTACCACTACAAGCATACGCTTGGAGAGGCTTCATAAGTCTTGTAATTCAGTATCATAGCCAAAATCACTCAGTATCGTGTTCAGCCAAAGATACATTTCAGACGTACAAAGCCCACTTGTGTGCAAGCCAACGTTAACAGGTTTTGCACTTTGAAGCAGAATCAGCTTATAAGTATGGAAAGACGCTAAAGCGATGCGCGCTCCTGCACCTGTGTAAGCGGATGAGCGCTAGATGGTTCTCACAGGCTGAATTTTCAGCTCTTACAAGCCCTTGAATCTTCTTTCTAGGACGCTGCTGCTAAGTACAAATCCCAGTATGAACCAGAGCATAAAAGCTCAAAACTGTACCACACTGGGGTCTGATGTTACCACTGTAATGACCTCAAATAAGCTTTGCCTCTGGTATTATGCAAGCAGCTAGCTTGTTACGGGATCTGCAAAGGCAAGGCATGAAGAAAGGTGATCCTAACACCGTGTGAGTGTTACAGGAGGTAGCACCCTATCAAGAATTCCTAATTAGAGTAATAATGACATTAAATAAATCATTTGCTGTAAGCCATGCAGAACAGCATCATCATCAGAAGATACAGGGGAAAAAAAAGAAGGAATAGATCCTGCCATGTGTTGTAAAAGAGGGGACCATGCATTGACATTAGGTTACCCAAGGCATATATCCATGGCTGTCACGTGCCCTTGAGTCTTTCTTCTAGGATGTATATGAGGTTATAAGATGCAAAAAAAAAAATTTAATATTTGTAATTTAGATGTGGTGCTGCCATGACATGTTTATATTTCTGTAAGGCTGAACTTTCCCATTTTCCTGCATAAATACACACATAAAATCTCCATTAGTGTAAAATCTCTGTTTCCTATATTAACCAGTCCTGGCTGTGGTCAAAGAAGATGGATGCACACTCTGGATTACACTGATGGGCACTGACAGTGCTTTGGCAAAAGAGCAGAGGAGCACAGGCCAGTAACAATTCACAGAGGAACAATTGATTTTTTAATTTTTAAATGCAAGATCCTTTCTGATGATCAAAATAGACTATTTTGCCTTCATAGTGAGTTCTTTCATAGTGTGTTATTGGCAATTCAGTAGCAGTGACAGTCTAAGGACATAAATGTTTATGGGGAGTTTAGAGGGAGAAATAACCTTATATCCAATGACATGCTTTGAAGAAGTGGGTACCCTTTTAGGCCAGGCCCATGCTTTCCCCAGGAAAATTCAAAATCTGACACAGTTTGAGGGGATTTTCTAAGAGTTTGAATCATGTTCTTGAATGAATGAGATGGTTTGAGAGAAATGGTGGTCACTTCCGGTGGAGCAAATAGGGATGTTAGCAAGGGAAGGAACGATACAACCTTTAGAAAGGCCAATGATCCTTGAGGTCCCTTCCAAAGTGGTATTCTGTGATTCAGCTGTCAGCCTCTAAGGGACAGAAAGGGAGAGAACGGTACTTACTGCCTGGGAAGCAGCGAGGTATTTTTTCAGTATGGTTATTATGGACACATACATAAGGTCTTCACTGAATTGATCTCCTGTTCAGTAGAGCTGTTAATTTAATGCTTGGTTTCGTCTGAGACCCTAGCTGTACAATTTAAAAGCAACTGTTTTGTCTCCCATCCTACTCTGTTTCTTTGTGTTTTACCTTAACCATTATTGCTTGATGCTTTCTACATGTCCTTAGCTCTGTTAAAGTTTGCTTTCCATCATCCCCGTTCCTGAAGGGAAACACAGGGCTAGCATCACAAACTGCAAACAGTTTCTGATTTTAGATTCCTGTCTCCCTCCTTCCTTAACTGCAGAAGCCTGATGGAGTGTCTGCTTGGGCAGGCAGTCTGGGCTGCTCTCCATGCTTGTGATGTCCTCTCTACTGTTGCTGCCCGAGTTGGCTGGATTAAAGCTGGTGCAAGAGTGCTTGCTTGGGCTGTGGTTACACCTGAATTGTAATGAGAACAGGCTGTGGGCAACAAGACATCCGCATGGACCAACACCTCCTCTTCTCTCCTGCAGGAACCTGTGATCTCATCCACTGGTCTCTCACTTTCTATAAGCCCTTCAAACTGAGGACACCATTTGTTTAACTCCCCAGAACTCATCTTGGCTCCTCTGATGTTAAGATTTCTCTATAGCTAACAATGGAGATTTCTCACTCTACTTCAGATTGGATGCATCATTTTACTTATATGGTTTTTCATCATGTTGCTGGAAGATTATTATTTCAGTTTTCAAGTATCTGAAAAACATTCGTCTAGAGCTAATTGTAATAAAAGAAGATAGTGAAAATTAACTCCCTTGCCTTGTCCTCCAAAAACCTGAACCCATTTTTCAGTGACAGATTTACTGTCTTCTCTGGAGATCTTCTCGGTGTTGCAATCAGTGACCTCAATTCCTCTCCTTGACAAGAATCTACTCTTTTTGGCGGTAACTAAGCTATGTCTCAGTTCCCTTTATTTGCAAAGCTTTCAAGACGCCCTTTAGAAAGTCTTTTCTTACTCTAATTACATTCAGGATTTTCCCCTCTCCCAAGAAACAGCCTTCAGGATTTTAACCTGTTATCTGACCACTGCCCTGTCCCCCATTGTGTATGTGACTTTCCCAGTTTCTGAGCTGAAGAATTGTAAATGCTAATATTTTTAATGGACAGAACGGTGGTGTTAGAGTGAAAATCAATTAAGAGAATGAATTAAAAATGCGCTGATTCATCTGAAGCAATAGGACGTTAGAGATAAGTGAAGGATGAATCAAACTAAAAAAACAAATACTTTATTTCTATTTCTCAAATTCAAAGAAAATTCTATATTCTTCAGAACTTCAGCTCCAAGATCTCATAATGCCAAACAGGGGTGAATGTCACAAATAAGAGCATGGAAATTATTCCAAAAAAGTTTCACATCAAATAGCAATAAGGGGTCCTGAAAATGGCTGTTAGACAAAGATAGTAAAGGTTAATAGTTCCTAGACTCCAGCTATATACTGCAGATTGGCAATCATTATACTACTGGTGATGTACACTCCTTTTGTGTTACTTTAAGGGATATATTTTAAATGTAATGTTCTAGAATGCTGTGGAAAATAAATATGATTAAAAACTTGACCATTTTTGCAATAAACTCAATGCAGGTTTTGAAGGAGCTCAAAGTGGGAGTATGAAATAATAAAAGACTTAGTGATGTATTCTTTGATGTTTTGCCCTTGTGAAGAAATTGCCTGTATTGGAAGAGTATCATTAAAAAACAAAAGCAGCCAGGACTGTACGAGGGAACATGTAGAAAAGAGATAATAGTTTGTAAAGAAAACAAATCTTGGGGGTTAATTAAAGATTGTTTAAGGATTTATTAAAGATTGTCAAAATCTTCTGAGGGTGAGACATAATGAATGTTCCCAGAAGATCCTTAATAGAGCAACTCCAAACATATACCAACTAATGCTATAATCCTAAAATTGATTTAAGAAAAAGGCTGTAATGAACTCAGACCTGAGATGAAGCGTCCATAACAAGAAATGTTGTACAGGTTGTCTAAGAGAAGGGTAGCAGTAAAAGGTAGAACACAGGTTCCCATGATGAAATGAATTAAAACCATATATATTTCTACTTTTTGTTTCGAATAAGAATTGCAGAAGCCTGAAAAACTGGATATATGATATGGATAACAAAATGGAAAGTAAGATACATAATAGACAAAGGTGACAGATATTTCATCTTTTTTTCGTATTAAGACATCAAAAGTGAGAAGATAGAAGCAGAAGAGCCTGTTAGCAGAGACATCCATGCTATAAGACTAAGCAACAAAGCGAGAGCTGCGAGAAGCTGTACAGTACAGGTCATGGGTCCCCTCTGCCATGCTAAGGCTTGTGACACTGTCATATCTGGGTTCTGTGTACAGATGACTGGTATGGATCTAAAACTTGTTTAAATGCTTATAATCGAAAAACTGATGAAATGTAGCCTTCATAAAATACAGTCTTAAACCTGTTTATTATTATAGTTTCCACTCTTAGGACCTTCTCCACTGCCTAATTGTTATTGTAGTGGTAGTGCTGCTGTCACTGTTATGATCAAGGGATACAAACAAGACAAGAAGAGGTCATATCTTTTATTACACTAGCTGATATACTTGGAAAAGTATACCAGACACATGAGTTCTTCTTCAAGCCTGAAACAGAGAAAGCCATTCTAAAAGGTAAATACCAATTGCTCGTATCACCTGAAGTAAAGGATGGTTGTTCTTTGTGCGTGCGAGAGATGTTGACAGGTAGAGAAATGAAGCGGTCCCTTATCACGTACTTGGTGCCTTATGCTCTGGCTCTAGTCAAGAGTGAGCCAACAGACTCTCCACCAAGAAAAGTCAGATATAACCCAACCTTGCTGCCACAAGCTTAATGTGTGCAACTAGCTCTGATCACTGTCCTTTAAACCTGGCTCAAGCACAGTCAGTAACAGCAATACAGACACAACCAGCAAGACATGCAGTAGAACAGGAAATGAATTTAGGCAACCTTAATGCCAAAGCACTGCGGTGATGTTTTTCTTCTTGTTATTACCACAAGCAGTGTGAACTGCCAAATGAATGACAAAGCAGTCAGATGAAGACATAATCTAAGCATCTAAAGAAAGGCCATAACAGGCACCTCTTTCTATCTGTCTTTATCAAAGATCTGTAGAATATAGCATGTACATAACTGTTTTTTACCATACATTATCCATGCTTATTAGCATGATACAGATTAAGACATGAATATATCTAGGTTATATATAATTGAGAGAGTCTGGTGTCATGATACAGATTTTAAGTGACTTCAAAGTAGTTAAGAAAAATAGTAATTCCAACAGAAAAGTAAATGACTACCAAATACACTTACAGCTGAGAAAAATCAAAACCTGAGTCATTAGAGAAACACAATATTCACTGTTTTTATGTGAATTCTCTTGAAGTTTTTTATGTGGAAGAAATATTTTTTGTAAAGAAAATTGATTTTCTGTCTCATTAATATTTCAATCTTATTCTTACCAGTCAAGGTGAGGTGTATGTGGGGTTTTTTTTGTTGTTTTTTTTTTTTTTTTTTTGGCAAAGAGGACTCTCAGTTTTAAGTGAAGCAAAATATCATTAAATAAGCCTGAATTTCACAGAAGTGATGACCATGGTGTGTCTACTTTTATACTATACTATACGAAGTATCAGGGGAGGAATACCATAACATTTTGGTTTTCCTAAGAACATTTTTTCCTAAGAAAGTTTTTTTTTTTTTTGTCCCAGCTTCACACTGTCTGTAGTCATAGCTTCAACCACGTATGTCAATGACTTATCGAGCTCAGTTTTAGCTGGAAATGGGGAGGAAGGAGCAAGATGATCTTCAGCTAACAAAATGTGAAGAGAATGCAAAGGCAAGTAGATTTCTGACTGCCATTTCAATCTACTACAAATGCTACTCAAAATGTATGTTGCCCCAGTTATCTTTATTGCAGTGGATTTAGAAGATAGTTGGTGCAGAGGAACTGAACGTGGTTGTTTGGCAAACAGTTTTGGAGGAGGATAGGTTTGATGATGTATGGTTAGGGATAATTAACTTCAACCTTGGTTTAAATTATGTATAACCAGAGCCACTCCACTGATGTCATGGGAGTTACTCCAGCTTTACAGTGTAATGTTATATCTCAAAATAGAAATATGGGTGTACAAACTTGCATTCTGCTGCCACTGGTATGTTGCATGATCAGTCTCATGAGGACTGGGTTTTCCTATGGTTTAAAAAATGTAAATAAAAGAATGTTAATATCTAAAGTAGAAGACCCTGCTGGTGGGAATCGATTAAAAAAAAAAAAAATGTTAATTGTCACAGTATGTAGTTCACATTGACACTGATGATTTCATGTTTTTTGTGTGTGTGTGTGTAGAGCAAGGGGTAGGCTCCCGTAAATGTGTCTACACTAGCAATTTAGAGCTCTAGAGGAGTTCTTTTTGGTGCAAATTTGGTGTGCAGCTGTACTTGCTGTCTGGCAGTGCACATCTGAGCCGTTTATGTACTGGACATGGTTTCCCTCCTAGTGGAGCCAGGGCTGAATCTAGGTGGGGGAAAGCCACCTCCAAGTCTAAGGTGCTACACGGTGCAAGGTGGTGCAGCAGTCGACTCTCTCCACAAGAGAACTGTGCACCCAGGACAGGCAACTGGTACAAACTTCACTGCCACTTCAAATACAATGTGAGCATATTGTCTTTGAACCACAACAGGCTCTGTCTGCCTTCGAGCCCCACCAGTAGACAATGTAATTGCCCCGTGCATAAATTCTGATAACAGTAGAGATTAGCAAATGCAGGTAAAATTTAACAAGTCCAGTTTTTTTCTCTCCTACCAGTCTGAAGTTGTTCTATTCAGAGGTTTTAGTATCCTGATTTATCCCACTCTTAATAGAAGGTGTATCTTGCCTGAATTTGTATTTGTAATATCTCCAAAAATGGGATTCTCCTTTTTCTTTTCACTATTATTTTTCTTCAGTTACTTAAGGAAAGATTGTAAAAAATATCTTGCAGCCCATAATTCATAAGGAGTCTCAAATACTAGTCCTGAGGCAACATTAGTCTTAAGAGATTTTCTACAGAGGCATTGGAGAGGTTCCACCAAATCATACAGTTTAACCTAGATATTTGACATCTCTCTTTGGCGTCCTATTAATCTCCATTTAGTTTTTGTCTTTTTGTGCTATTTATATATAACTTCATTTTTATAATATAAACTGGAATTAAGTCATGTGATTATCACTTCAAATCAAATATAGTTTGTTTTCAGTATCAGTCAGGACCATCTCCAAGAACATATTTAAACTGCAGAGGGAATTCAGCTATTCATATCACGTTTGCTTCCACAAGCAAATCTTGCCAAGCTGAAGAACTTTGAGTTAAGCCATATGGTTTTGATAAAACATGGTGATTTGAAATTTATTTTTGCTTTGCAAAACAAAAGTCAGTGCCAAAATACTGTATGTGCAAAAATCAGCATCAGGGGAAAAAAAAGTCAAGTATAGGACTGGTGGTGTCACACTGCTTGGATTCAGCATTACACTGCTCAAGATGATTCTTTGCAAAATGCTGGTAGCAAGAAGAGAGAAACCACAGCATAAAAGTTCCAAAAGAAAATGACTCTATTTTCTAACATGGCTAGTGAATGTAGATAACCATTTTTGAAACTCTAATCATGAGACATGCTGAAGGGTTTCCAAAAAGCAGGTTTAAAACTTTTTGAAATGAACTGCTACTTTTTGAGTGGCCCAAATTGTGGGTCACTTTTCATGTGACTTAACTCAAAGAACTAGACCCGTAAATGATCCTTCAAAGAGATACAAAGGAACCCACCAAAAGACGTGAAACACTCCTTTTAGCAGGTATTTGTAATGAGTATGAAAGGAAGCTATTTCTGTGTGTGACACACGTCAAGGCATGCATTATAATGGACAGTTTGGGGGCCTACATTGTCCTCTTTGTTCTGGTGCTGAAATTGGATTTAGAGCTCTCAGTTTCAATTGTCTGGATTATGAGCCTCTCTAAGACTTCATATTTGAAATTTAATGATCTGGCTGATTTCAATATATAATTTAAAGTACCTACGTCTAGCAAGGGAAATAAAAATATTTGGGTTTGACTGTTTAGATTTAAGACTGCTTTTCCCAGACTCCTTTTTGCTATATAATCAGAAACCGAAATCACTCTTGAAAAGATCCAGTCCAACTCTAAAACACTGGTAACTGGTTCTTACCTTATGAGGCAAGATGAAATCCTGCAATCCATCCTCATTGCTTTGGCCTCTTCCAAGCGTTGGCAATTTTTGCTTTGTTTACAATCATCCTACTTGCAAAGCACTTGAAAAGCATATTCCCTTTCTACATAGCTAACAAAAAAACATAATGGTTTTATTTTGTTAAATAAAACAAATAAATATCCTGTTCATGCTGAAATTGATAGTAAAAATCCTGCTTCTGGAAGTAGTACTGGATATAATGTCTTATGTTTTATGGTGCATTACCCCCTGAGAGAAGTTGAGCCTATGCCTAAGCTTGTGTCTGTTGGGGATGAGGAATGTGGGTCAGAAGAAGCATAAACTGATCCAAATCAGACCTTCTTGTGAGTTTGGACTGTAAAATGGATAGTCTAATCTACATATGGCAATGTAAATTAAATTAAAAAGCACCTTTTGCAATCTTAAGAGAAAATACAATCAATATGTCTCCTCTAGGAAGGATTACAACTTCTGTAAACTGAGCTCCCAACATGGCAGGAGCTTTCTGTATTTAATACCTCTGTCAGCTCCCTACCTACAAAATTAATATACTTCACCTCAGAGTGGTTCAGTAAGGGTCTAGTAACCTGGTGCTTGTAAGGCAGTCAGGCACTATAATGATGAATACCATAGAAAATATCACAGGAGCTTTAATAATTCTCAATGCAAACAGTATTTTAATTGTGTGTAGTAGACTGAGCACAAGGGCAGAGCGGGACAAACTAACGCCAGAGAGCTGCCTGCCCACTGGGTACCATCCCTCCTCTCCCCTTCGAAGGGAACAGGTCCTGTGGCCACAGAAGGGAAGATAATGAAACGAAGCAGATGCATATGAAGCAAATTAAGGTTGCTCAGGCACTTCCTAATTTTCCATTGCACTTTTCTTCCAGGGGTGTGTGTGATGGGGAGCTGCATGGACATTTTGGTGCATCGGTAGCTTTCATTCCTGTGGTACAGTAATACTAATGTTTTTGTTGCTGAACCATTGGTCATGTTCACACACACTCAATGCATGAGCGCATCTTTCCAAAGTCTGTTGTTGTTGGGTGTTTTAAGTCTATTTTGAAGGTTTAAGTTGACAGTAGTTGAAATCAACTCTAAAGTGATTAATGGCAACTAATGCCAGCAGGGAAATTGCTGAAAATAAAGGTAAAACAGTCTGTGCTCTCTTCCAAGGCCCTCCCTTGCCGAGTTCATATTATTAAGAGGGGAATTTAGCCCCAGGTCGAGTACTAGGCTGGCACGCCAACAAGTTGGTTAACACTAAGAACTAGAGCTGCAAAATAATGTAGGTATTGCAGTTTTGGGGATGTACCTGTCCGTGAAGAGGTGAACTTTTGGAAGGTATTCAATGGTAACATGCCCTAGATATTGCACTGCGGCTCTGGGCCTGCTCGAGATGAACAGGAGCCTGTGAAGGCTGAGGCAGCTCCTTCCTTGTTTATGCCTTGGCCCCCGAAGGTCACATTGCCCAAATGTCTGGTAGCTAAGGCAGAAGCTGAGTAGATGGGAGGTCCAGGTTTGCCTCTTCTACATGGGGGTCCTGGTGGCTCCCTCTCTTTCTTGAGGTTGCTTCACCAGTGCATCATTCCTTCTGCCACTTTAACCCACCCCCCCCAAAGGGGAACTCATTAGGGTGGAGAAATAAAATCCACATTTACCTTAAATCATTACTTTTGGCAGCTGAAAATGGCTGTGAAAGTGTACGGATGGGCTGTCAACCTAACCTACAGCATTAGACCTGTGCTTCTGAGCTCTGGGGGAGCATTGCTTCCCATTGTGCTTCCAGCTAATTTTACCTATTTACTTTCTTGTAATAATATGAATCACCCTAATATTGGGGGGTTTTCCATAATGAAACTAATCTTTGCGTGTGCAAAATTGTATTGACACAAGAGGGATTTCATCTGACAAACCAGCATACCTGGGAGGAGGACCAGAACACAACATAGATTGGGATTGGGATCGGGTAAAGTTTACACAAGTGTTTGGGCATCTAAAATTTTCTTCAGGTTTTTCACTTTCAGTGCTGAAGTGTAACTATGAGCTATTTATCTGTTTCACAGCAACATAAACATACTTGACATAATTTTGTATTTAGTAGCTTCAACTTTTAGACTTTACAGCATCTTATACTTTGAATCAGGATTTCTGACTGCCACAAAATAAGAGGTAAAATTTGTTTTCAATGCCTCCAAAGAATGTTTTCTATTAGCACTTTTTTAGGAACTACAAGTCAATTATTATGTAGCAATTGTTTTTATAGTTTTCAGTCTTACCCCTAAGTTTGAGTTTAGCTTTTTGCAGTTTAATGGTTTTCAGTTTTGGTTTGGTTTTTTTTGTAATACCTACTTTTGATGCCCTTTTTCTCACTTTTGAACTGACTATACTGTCTTCTAAGAGTTTATTTTAAACACAGAACATTGCCAGTGTCTATCATCTCCCACTGTTGGTCAAACAGACACAGTGCTGTGATACATGGTGCACACAGATCACACGCAGGCATAGTACCCCACCTGATGGTAACTGGTGTGTTTCTTTGGACCTGCAGAATGCAAAATTACAAAGACAAAGGTAGCATTTCCATTTGTAGAGCAGCCTGAACTGGAATTAGAGGGCTCACCTCAATGTAATTTTGCAGCCTTACTTTCCTGAATAGTTGAGAGGTTTTTTCCTTCACTGTCTCAACAATTTGTTACCAAACCCCAAGCTGAACTGCAATTTGATGCCACATCGTCAGGTTTCTGCTTCTAATAATCATTGGTTTATGTGTGTTTGCTTTATTGTGTTAACTATATACAGATCACACTCTCCAGAGTATAGGGTAAAGGGGTGGGGGAGGTGCGTGCTTTATGTGGCAAGCCTTAGATGAGACTGGAATGGTCAAAAAGGAAGTAAACGTTGAACTACAGTTTTCTACTGCTTCACAGAAAGGAGTTGTCTCTCTATATGTTATCTTACTAGCTGCAGAACAATGTCCTTGGATCACTACAACAAACAACTGGAGACTTTAAAGTGGCCTGTAATTCAAAACAAGGGAAAGCAAAGATGCTGATATGTCACCAAAAGCTAAGCTGGGAAGATGCATTGCTGGAGACAGATGACTCCTTTTCCCAGCTGGGTGAGCTCAGGGGAGATGATTGCTCCTCCAAGGACCCATTTGCCACTTGTGTTAGCAGGGATAGAAAGAAGCAGACGCAACAGGAGCCTTTTGCCCGTCTTTGCCTTTCTAGAGGCTCCTGCTAGCTGAGCAGAAGGCATGCTCTTTGCACAGGCCATTAGGTGAATGGGGTGCAAGCCAGACAGAGCCAGCACTCAGGATTTTTGTCCTAGTGCCTTGAAATAACATTTCCACAGAGGCCGATGACTGTTGCTTTTCAGCATGAATCTGACATGGTTCTGTTTTTACTGACCTTGGGCTCGTTGTTCTGGAACTGTCACTGCTCCTGCCAGCACGTTAATAAAGTGGCTACCACGCCGTACGCTCTTTAGCATGGGTTTTGTATGGTGACAAGTACCATGCAGTGCCCTAGCTTTGGGATCCAATTCTGTCAAAGCCATAAGGAAATGAAGCTTCAGTGACATTGCACTGTTGAATGAGCTTATGCATCCATCTGCCTCTGGGACCTGCCAATAGCTTTTTAATTTGCTAGTCAGTATTAACTGTAGAGGACAAGAGATCTTAAGGGTATCACAAGTTTTGTAAAAAGTAGCCTCTGGGTGGAGGAAAGTATACCAATGCTTATGGCGAGGAGAAAACTGCAGAATGTTTTCATCCCTTAATCGACAGGGAAACTCCTAACTTTATCTTCCACACCCAAATCCATCTAAAATTAGCCTTCACTGAGATTGCTACTTACCAAGTTCCTAAGCAAAAATTAATATTTCTAAATAAATCCTAATAACTTGTTAACTTTGCAGATGGTACTGAAAGATTAGGAATGCGGGGCTTGTCCTAGATTTTTGCACACCTTTCATATATATATATGCCTATATATCTAATGCCAAAGTGACGGCATGGAGCTGTGTGTATCTGTCTGCGGCCTGCAGCAGATGTTGGTGTCGTGTGGACCATGCTCCTTGGTGCAAATTGACGAGCACCACCCACGTGCTGAAGGAAGCAGAATGCTTTCGCTCTGCCTGCTGATTCAGCTGCACAGTTTGCTTCATCCTTTATGCTTCTCCTGTCAATGTAAAGCCTTCACATAACTGAGGACTTCTAATCCCTTTATTTGGGATTCAGTCTCAATATGAAGACAAACACTCCAAGCTACTAAGAGCTAACTGTGATAAAAAACTAAATACTGTGAAACAAGAAGACACTATCAAATGGAATGATTTTTATTTTCTTAAAGGAATCACTTTCTGCATAATCCTCACACGTGGTATCCTTCACGTCACATGGCAATAAAAGAAATCAGTATTCATTCAGGTCACTCCAAACGCAGTTCTTCTCTAAGTAATGATTATAATTTTATTCTACTCTGTACAGTTTTGCATCTGCTCCTGGTACAGGGCCACCAGTCTAGCCTAGACAAATTAATCTGGCAGAGGATAAGCATGAAGGAATTACTTGTTTTCCTCAAAGAAAGATAATGAAAACAACTTCGAGAAATACTTGTTTCCTGCCACTCCTCTACCAGACAAGAGATATTAGAAATCTTTGCCTGTTGTAAAACAAGTTCCTCCCTCCATGAGAAGGAGAATTAATGAAACCTGATGTCCTAAATATTTAGGTGCCAAACCCTCTTCATCGCTGTAAGACCAGAGTTTCTTCTCTATAAAAATGCCCCAAGCCTTAATAACCTGATGGCCCAATATTTTCCACACTTCCACATCCCCTCTCTGTGTCCTAAACCTTCCCTTGCTACTCCCAGCTCCAAGCTACCCTCAGCTTTACTTTCTGTTCCCTATTTCCATGTTGTGAACTTGCCAGCCTGCCATTTCACAGTGCCTGGCTAGTACTCACCTGCCTGGTGAGTCCTTTCATCCCTTCATCTGCGGGGTGGTCACACAGGGCAGGCAAGGGATGAGGTCCTCCTGCCTTCCCTTGCACAAGACTTACAGATTTTTAATAGTTTGGAGGGTCCTACCACCACACACAGAGAAAATGAGACTCCTTTCCACAATTCAGGAGGGTTACAAACATTGGGGTGTGCTTGTTAAAGGAGCGGGTGCCCCAAGGCTTCAGGAGCCAGGAAGATAGACCGAGGTCACTGTGTTCCCATATGTGTTGCTGACTTAGTGCCGGTGCTGGCTGCAGGGCTGGATCGGGGTGGGGAGCTGCACGCCTTGATGTGCTAACACACGGGGATGGGAGCGGAGGTGAGAGTGAAGTGCCTCTCTCCTACTCTTCTCCCTCTTCCCACGGGAAATTTACATCTGAATAGCAGTTTGCTGAGTTTGCGTGCATAATCTGAACTTCTCGGATGTTTAGGTCTAGAGACCAATTTTTTTCTTATATAAGTAGGCTTGGCCTTATCAATTTCATGTGGCTACATCAATTTATTCCAGCCAAAGATCTAAACTGTTCTTTTTAGGTGTGATTGTTTAAAATTAAGAGCTTTTAACTTTCCCTGTTGCCTAGATGAAAGAATTATAGTGCAGCAATCTCACAATCAAAACATTTTTATTCCATTCATGCTGCCAGAGGAAGCCTTGTTTGGAAAATGGAAGTACAGTTCATACCAAACATTTGAAGAAATAGTTATTCCAGTGTTGCTTGCAGGGAGCTTCTTGGAGATCTGGGGCAATTTTGATTATAGAACCACAACATTTAATGTTACTTATCAAAGAGTTATTTTTTTGTTCTCTCCAGGAACTACAGAGGACTCTTTGTACTTCCATGTGAAATCCATTCTCTCTCTACTACAAATTTATTTAATTGCAGTTCACACTACAAGCTCTTTTTTCCTGCTGTGTTTGTTCTGCTCTGGTGGCTGACAATCTCTTTTATATTTAGGGATCTCTGGGACAGCTACATCTGTAGGGAAAATTTGTCCGTATAGGTATGTGGATCTAAAGCACTGCTTGTGGTCATCTCTAGTCCATTGAATAGTTTTAAAGAACTCCAAAAGGTGCCCAAGAAAAGTAAGTTTGGATAATCTACATTTATGCAACTTCTAAGAGGATTTGCACTTCCAGTGACCATTCTTTAGGAATTCAAAATTACAGTATTTCTAAACCACTAACAAAAAGTCATCCCAAGCATTAGTTTTAATCCTATGATTATGGTTTATGATCACTCCTGATCACTCCTGATCAGCTAGCCTAGTGTGTTGACCCTTGCTGGGGGCCAGGTGCCCACCAGAGCTGCTCCTTCACTAAACAGGGGAGAAAAAGTATAAGGAAAAGCTTTGTGGGTCAAGATAAGGACAGGAGAGATCACTCACTTATTATCATCACGAGCAAAACAGACTGAACTTAGAGAGCAAATTAATCTAATTTATTACCCAACAGAACAGATTAGAGGAATGAGAAATAAACCCAAATCTTAAAACACCT